>JACBWW010000793.1:0-21697 GCA_020086605.1 Lanius collurio | reverse complement strand
ATAGGATAGGATAGGATAGGATAGGATAGGATAGGATAGGATAGGATAGGATAGGATAGGATAGGATCATTAATTAAATATTTCCAGGAAGCATTTCATTAATGGCAAGGTCAAACCTTCTTGTTCTCTCCCATAAAGGAAAGCTTTCTAAATAAAATGGGAATGTGTAATTTCAGAAGGAAAGGACTGTGTGGTTTCTAGGATTACCACACCCCTGTGAGGCTATGACTAGGTGTAGTATTGGTAGGATTTGCAAGTGGCTTGTACCTATTTGTTGCTCTGTCTGGGAGGGTAGGGTTGCTTGCCTTACTAAAGGTTTACTATGTAAGTCTTGGTAAATCTGGATCACGTTGGCATGCTAGGAAGGGATACTTTTGCTTGTTCAGTTGGTTGTTTTAAATCTAGGATCTCAAAAGATCTGACAGCATACAAACAGCCAGAGGATAATGCTGTGCAAGATTATTCTTATCCAGGCAGTTTGCTCTGTCTTGCTGTGATGTAGCTCACTAGTGTTATGTAGACCAAAAATACTGTTTTCTTGTAATAGTTGCCTTTTGGGTTTCTATTTGCTACCAGTTTCTAGAAGCTTGTTTTACAAGCAGCACATCTCTGCAATATATATAATAAATTTATCTTTACCTCCATGTCCAGGAGAGAAGTGTCACATTTTTTTTTTTCCTTAGCTTGTGACTCCAGGCTGTGAATTCCCTAAAATAAATGAAAATGTTGAAGTCATGGCTTAATTCCCCCTGCCCTTCCTTGGTTTTCAGTTTTTGTGATTCAGATTTTGACTTTTTTTTCCTGTCTGGATACCCTATTCATGTGATTCCAAAAGGTGGGGTTTTGAGGGAACATACTGTATTGAAAAATTCCTTAGTAAAGATGCTCAGATGCTGCAACATTTCCAGACTTGTGCTTCAGCTTTCAGAGTACAGTAGTAGAAACATGTATTTCCATCACTTGTTCAACGACATGTTAAGAAAAATTTTCACAATTTACTGTGTTTGGTTCATTTAGCTGGTAGTGTTGCCTTGTTTCAAATTACAGTTTGGAAACAAACTAGAAATTTTACTTGAAATTTATGTTTATTCTCCTAGCATGCTGATGACTGATATCTGTATACACAGGGCTGTGACTCATTAACCTTTAGAGGATGCTAACTTTTGGACTGTAATTGTTTTCTGCTAAATTTGGCATGGAAACTTGAAGATGTCAGAGCACTGAATGATACATTAAAATGTCACATAATTTGTGAAGAGAAATATATCAATTCTAACTAATTCTGACTATTTGAGGCCTTCACTGTTTTTTGCTGACTCTTTATGAAAGCCTTTTTACAGAATTGATAGAGCTCTGGAAATGGCTGAGTTGTTACAGGTGAGAATAATTTTTTGTACTTTTTTCTGTGTTGCATTTTCTGCATTTTCAGCCCTGATCCAGGTCTAGGAAAACATTATTGTAAATATCAGTACTTATTAAATAGAAAAGATTGTATGACTAAATTGTATCCAATGTTTTATTAGATATATGCAGAAAACAGGATTTGCCCAGAATGGAAAGTTACCATCCTTATTTTCTGAAAAATCAAATCCCAAACTTCAAAAGCAAAGAGTTGGATAATTTTGAAAACTGAAAAGATCTAAATTGATAGTAAGCTTTCAGTAATTGAAGGAGAGAGGGCTCTTGTAAGTAATGTGCAGTGAGTAAGTCACCCTATTTTGTTGCCAAGGAAATAAAATGAAGCTCTTGGTAAAGGGAAGCAAGGAGGAAGATATTGCAACTGGGACAACTGTTACCATTACATAATCCACCTGGCATGGTTATCACAAGTGTGGAACCTTGATATGTTTGATAGAAAATATCAAATATCTCCTGTCTTTCAGTGACAGTTTGTGCTGTTGATATGGTGTCCTGGTGATACACTATCCTTTGTGCAATTCCACCAGATGGGCCATGTGTTCTCCTGTAGCTATAGATGGGGATAAACTGCCCATCTATTTGAATATGTAATTATTTCTGATTTTTTAGATGTTTTAGATATTGAAAGCTTCAAGATTTCTCATAATATTTTCCAAAGGAAGTACATGATTCACTTGCCTGTTCCTTGCTGATTGATGATAATGAAAAAGGAAAACCAAAATTATTTCATATGTATCAAATCCCTTCTTTTCCTGCACAATGGGGTACATAGAAATTTTGATAAGCCGCTTGGAAGTACAAAGCTTACAGACCATTGCTATTCTTTACTCACTTCATTTAATAGCAAAGAGTAGCTAATCTGTCACAAATTCAGGGCCACAGACCAGATTGTGATAGCTAAACCCACACAGGAAGAGAAAAAAATAGTTACATGCAGGTGTACCAAGCATCTGAATGGGTATGTGGATGGAAAATAAATATTATCTGAATATCGAAGTTCAGTGAAAAATCTGCCGAAGTTTGGAGGTCCCAATAAGACACATCATGAACACCCTGTAATTCCCTAGAATTCAAGCAACCTTGCAATCAAGGGACAATCTTCAGTGAGTCATGAGACAAAGTTTAGTGTCATTTTATTTCCTGCCTCTCCCTGCTTCTGAGCAGGTGAGTCTTAACTTCACAGGCAAAGCTCTCAGCTTTGGAGCCTTTTCAGTGCTATGGTATTAATTTTTTGGTAGGTTTTTTGTGTGTTTAGAGCATGAGAAGAGTCACTTGGGTATCATCTTGTGCTTCTCATAAAAGATAATGGAGAGATCCAGCAGGAGGTCAGTGTTTGACAAGTGTGGGAGAGAACACCTTCAGGATATTATTTTAAAATCAAAGTTCTTTCATGTTGCTCTTGTTTTAAAGGACAGAACACATAATCAGAGAAGTTTTCCCTATTATTTTTATGGCAGAAACTTCCTGATTTTCCCTGCACCTTTCTGTGGGAGAACAAAGGGAGAGTTTGCAAGAGAATATAGTCATTCAGAAAAGAATTCTAAGGCAAACTAGATAATGGTGAAACTGATAACCACATTATGCTTGACAATGTAAAAGAAAAGACGGAAGTCACCTTTGCAAGTTCTCCTGGAATGCTGTCCCAGAAGAATGCATGATCTGCAATGGAAAAAAAAAGGCAGGCAAGGTTGGGGTTAGAACTTGATTAGATTTTGCCACATATTTTGTGCAATTTGTTGTTTTCAAGATGTTGGATTTACTGTCTCAAGTAAATCCTTCACCTGACATCACTAAAGCAAGACAGCAGAGCTGGCAGGGAGTGACCCCAACTGATACATAGCGTTACAGCAGAGTTAGTCAGAACCAAACTATGGATCCAAACCCAGGTTGTTTAATGTCTGAATTTCGGTTTTGAATACTATGAGAAATTATGATTGAAATACACCCATCTTGCATTATATTAGTACTTGGGGGAAGGTGTTTAGAGTGCTTCAAAGAGCTTACTGCAAACAATATTATTTAGTATAAATGTAAGCATTTGAAGAATTCAGTAATGATATATTTATATTTTCCATAAACATTTAATTATCTGAATTCTACTAAATATTTTCTAAAAACTGTAATTATCTTAAAATCAGAACTCCTTGCTGAAAAGAAACAAAAATCAATTTAACTGGCTTTTAATCTTCTTTGTAACTGGAACAGAGAATATACACTCCTAGTTCCATGACTGGTAGAGACCCCTACTGTTGTAATTTTAGAATTATTTTAGTTAACTGAATGGGATTATACATGAAAGATTTTGCCACCAGAAACAGGGAAAATTTTGGTTATCACAGCTTGTAGTTCTAAACACATGAACTATAATTAAAAGGTTCAAGTCAGAAAAAAAGAAAAATAATGAATACATTGCTGAATTCACTTTTTGAAAAATAAATTTTTATACCAATTTAAATTACGAATCATGAAGAAGACATCCTGCTCCCAGATGGACAAAATTGGCCAAACAGGACTACTAATAACAGTAAAAAAAAGAGGGGGAACAACAATTTGTGCAATGAAGGGAATAAATTATACCTAAGCTACAAAATAATAGACTCCAAGCCAGTGAGCATTTAAACACATGTTTAATTGTAAACAGGTGAATAGTTCATCTCCCTTTAATGAGACAACTGAGAAGTGAAATGCACTTAAGGGGCTGAGGCCTAACATAGCTATTACTGACTAGAGTATTAATCAATTAAGAAAGCCCTAAAAAAGCAGTGGTGGGTATGTACATGTTAATATGCCTGTTTGTGCTAGGGTGTTTGACAGATTTGCTTCTTCCCTCTGAACTGTGTAAATGAGTCATCCTGTCACCAGGGAGATGGACTACAGGTGGGTTTCATAACCCATCTGGCTTTCTTAACTATTTAAGCTATTCAGCTAATCTCCCTCTGTGGCTAAGGGGGACATTTTGGTTTACCTTTTATCAGCTTTGAAGGTACTGATATCTCCCCTTTGACTATAAAAGAAGCCAATGTGACTCAGCTTAAATTAAACATGTTTAGTTGGCTACAATCAGGTGAAGTGTTCTGAGGTCTAGTGTTAAAATAGATTATACAAATATGCATATATTGAACTTAATCTCATTGCAGGAAATACTCATAAGCAAAAGGTTTCACATGTCTGTGTCACAATTCCACAAAGCATAAACAAATATAAGCATTATGGTGCTAGCCTGTATGTTTATTACTACATAAAACTGGACTGCAGTCCTAGTGAAATCAGTTTTCATTATTTACATTTAATTATAAATAAATTTATAATCTTGTAAAACACAGCAAGCTTGAGATCAGAACAATGGTGGATAGAGATGTGACTGAAGCCTCTCTTGTTCACAAAGCAACAGCCTCCTGCATATATTATCTGCCTGAAATGGCTTATATAGTTACTCACTTGCATGGCCACTGGCCGTGCATGTGGGCCATGCCAGGCGAGTACTTTTTGCAACACACCTGGAGCCCAGCAAATGCTTTGCAGCTTTGGTGCTGATCCAATCAAGCACAGAAATAACTGGGAAATGACTCATGCTGATAGGTGGATACTTGCTGTTAATCCTAGCTTTTAAAATGTACACAGTTTGTCATCATTTTTCATTGTGGTGAACCATGTGTGTCTGGCTGCTTTTGTTTCACAGTTGTCTGATGTTTGCTGTGGACTCTCTTTTCAGCTCATGTGCTGCAATCATTTGCTTTTCACTTGAAAGGACGTAATCAGACAAAAATTCTTTCAAAACCAGTTCCACTGAAGAAAAGACCTAGGTAGGAGAAGCAAATATATGAGGTAGGGTGGAGAGGAATGTGTTCTGACCCTGAGACATCTGCCCTTTTAAACGTGATGTTACAAATGTTTAACCACATGTGCATCTTTCACCCTTAAAAACTCAGCTAAGGCGGGGGAGATGGGGGTGAGAGAATAATTACAGATGATACTGGAGAAGAAAGGTAATATGAAAATAACCAGAAAGGCTGAAATTATGGAAAAAATCACATGCATTTGGGACATATACTACAGAAAATGAATACTAAATTAATATTAAATACTGATCATACAGATAGATGAATACTAAATGTAAAGCCAGGAAAGAACTGAATAAATTTGCGGTTTTCAATATAGATTGGCATCACGGATATGCACACACTTGAGTCAGAGTATGTCTTGTATCACTGTCTTTTACTGATATACAACTGAAACACATGCCCTAGTATTTTATTAAATGAGAATAGTATGTCTACTAACATAATTGAAGTATACCATAGATTTAAACTGGATTCTGAATGAAGGTTTTGTCATGAAAAAAAAGCCATTGTCAAAACAGGCAAGAAATGCAGAGGCACTGTCTCATGAAGCCTTACAAAGAGGTGTTGACAGGTTCTCTGCCCACAGTTTCTAAGGGCTCTGGCAAGATGATTGTTTTTAGGTTCTGAATGAACAGAAACAGTATTGAAGCAGAAATGGGAAACAATAAATGACACGTAAGTTGGAAAATCTGGCCTTGCTCCCTCAAGTTACCACCTTCAACATTTTTCTTTAGGTGGCAGTAGCCATGCTAGACTATTCTCTGTGTGTGTGAAACTGGAGATAAGAGTCTTCAACTGGCAAAGTAATGACTGTGTGAAATGGTCCAGGGACACAGGGAAGTTTTGATACCATCTTGTAACTAAAATAGGTGTTTCCATCTTAAACAAAGGTAAATGAAAGTTTGTTATATATCTCAGTTGCCTGCAGAGCACTGGATTGGTTGGTACTGCACTGGGTACTGAGAGCACAAAGTCCCAAGTTCCCACAGAGAACTGGGATGGCTGTGCAGAAGCAGGATAGGAAGGAAGGAAGCTTCCCCACCACTCGCCCAAGCCCCGGGTGTGTGGTACTGACAGAAGCCTGGGGGCTGAGTATTAGGACATGAATAACAGTGCTGAGGTGGCTTCCTGTATTCCAGGAAGCAGAACTTTGTCCTCATGTGTAAAGGAATACAATTTGATAAAACATATTTGCCCAGTAGATCTAGCAAAGCAAAACCAAAGCCAGGTGGCCAAGACCAATGGCATCCTGGCCAATGGCATCAGAAATGGAACCAGTGAGGCCAGCAGGACCAGGGCAGTGATCATCTCCCTGTACCTGGCACTGGTGAGGCCACACCCCAAATCCTGTGCTCAGTTTCATGGCCACCCAATAAAGGAAAGAGATTGAGGTGCTGGAGTGAGTCCAGGGAAGGGTAGCAAGGGTGGTAAAAGGTCTGCAGCACAAGTCCCATGAGGAACAGCTGAGGGAACTGGGGGGATTCAGCCGGGAGAAAAGGAGTCTCAGGGACACCTCATTACTCTGTACCTATCTGCAAGGAGGCTGTAAGCAAGGTGGGGGTTGTTCTCTTTTCCCTGGTAACAAGTGACAGAACTAGAAGAAAAGGCTTCAAGATGTGCTGTGGAAGGTTTAGGTTGGATATTGGGAAAAATTTCTTCACTGAAAGGGTGGCAAGGCATTGGAATAGGCTGCCCAGGGAAATGGTGGAATCACCATCCCTGGAAGTGTTCAAAAGGTGGGAATGTGGGCACTTGGGGACATGGTTGTGAGCACAGTGGTGCTGGGGTAATGGTTGGACTCAATTATGAGACATCTTTTCCAACCTCAATAATTCTATGATTAAAGGATGGAATCTTCTGAGATTTCATCTTGTCTTTTAAAATCGGGGGTTTGATTCACTTCCAGGTACCCTTCCATAAGGAATTAAATTTCTCCCCTTGTGCTTGTGAAAATCCAGGAGTAATTTGAGAAGTACCTATGCCCTATGAATTTGGACAATCAGAGACAACAATTAGAGGCACAGATTTCTTAAAACAAGAATGTCGTTTTGCTGCGGGATGAAAGAAGACCGCAAACTCATTCCACCATCTAAGATTAATCCCTTTCGATGCTTCCCAGCTTTTCCCACCCTGTTGCCTTCCTCTGGGACAGGCGGCGGCAGGGGACCCGGAGGAGGCAGGCAGGGTGGGGGAAATCCGTCCAAAACCTGCCCCCATCCCTTGTCCCTTTAAGGCAGCACTATCCCTTTAAAAGGCGGCCGGCGGCGGCCGGCGGGCGGGAGGTGGCGGTGGTGACGGCCGGGGCCATCGCCTGCCCGCCGGGTTTTCCCCCCCCTTCCTGCCGGTCCGTCGCTCGCAGCCCGTTAAAAACAGGAGGCAAGATGGCCGAGCTGGGCAGCAAGGGGGTCACGGCCGGGAAAATCGCCAGCAACGTCCAGAAGAAGCTGACTCGGGCGCAGGAGAAGGTAGGGGAGGAGAGGGGCATCCCCGGGATGCGGGGTGGGGAGGGGGGGACGCGGGTACCGGGGATGACAGCCCTCCCCGAAGCAGGGATGCGTCTCGCCGTGGGTGCTTGCGGAGGGTGGCAGCTGCCTTCCGTGCCTGCGGAATTAGGGCCCCTCTGCATCCTGAGGATGCCGACTGTCCCCGTTGGAGCGGTGAGGGTTCACCGTCCGCCGGCGGAAACATGGCATCGGATTGGGCCGGCAGCGGAGGGAGGACGGAGCGCCGCACGCTTGTGTTGGATCCGCAGATGCTTATTGTTTCAACAGGAGGAGACCTTCCCGTTGTGGCATTTAGGTTGTGCTTTGTGCAGCATTTTCGAGAGCAGTTCTGTATTTTGCCATAGCGCTAAATGCGTAACCTCAAAGATGGTGAGGGAAAGGAGATGGGCACTTGCCATTTATCTTCCAACAGCATCGCACGATAGTCGCTACTTGCTGTACTGACCTTGAGCTCCTCATTTTGGAATGGTGGTAAAGCCAAAGCCGTAGGGCCTTTAAAGATTGTGCCGATCTGCTGGGGGATGGGGGGGGTGGGGAGGGAGATTTTTGAATCCCGGGAGCCCTTTCGCTGCTCTCCGCCCACCCCTGTGCCAGCAGAAGGTGCCAGGAATATGCAATGGATACTTTCCCTGTTCATCTCCCTGGCATGCTGCATCTGATGCCAGACGCCTGCTCTGTGTAGGGATTATCGGGCATTTTACGCAGGGACATTGATCAGCTGCTTTTATTGCAGGCACGCTCGTCTTGGTTTTCAGTGGTTTGCTGTGAGATGACATTGACTGAATAAGGACTGGTGCATCTTTGAGGGAGGGCAGGCGAGCTGATCTGCCCACTGCTGCTCGTGTTCCCTGGGAGTTATCTTTAGCAGCTAGATTTAATCTAGGAGGGCTGGGATTAAATGCAATGCTGGCCTGAACCTTCCACCGATCTCTGATGCTGCTCAGAAACGCTGCTGGGTCAGGATAGCAGCCCAAACTACTTGGATTTAATGTTGCATATGTTGCACCCACTACTTTTAGCTCACTTACTGAGACTAGGAGCATCCCTTGAACTTGTCTGACTGCTTGGAAAAAAACCCCAATGACTACCAGATCCAGTATGGAACTGCAGCAGCAAGGCTCAGTCTGTACACAAGAGTGAGCACAGCCACATCCATGGTTTTTTTTACCCTATTGTTGTTCCAGAGGGGATGGGACGGGGAATCTGGTCCACCTTGAGCTCATCACAGATGTTAACTTCATTCTGTGTTAGCCACCAGATGGCAACCATATTTGTAGTTAATATTAGGGTAGGTGGTAGAGGCTGAGCTCCTTGGCATGCTGATGATGTTTTTGTATTTAGTGGTGCCACTTGGAACCAAGTGTGGCCTGCCAAGCCCTTCCCTGGTCTCTTATCAGAACATACACAGGTTCTTTTCCTAGGGAGAATTTTCCACAAATTTCTGTCAACTGTTGATCTAGCTCACTTCCTTGCTTACGCCCTCGTGGTGTTTGGGTATGTGGGAATGACAATAATAATCGAGAGTTAGCTGTATATTGCAGGTGATTTGCACGAACTGGAAACAATTGTTTGTCTCTGTGTAAAGAGGAAAGCACAGCTTGTTTTCCTCTAAGGAGAAAACAACCCCAAAGCACTTGCTAACACGAATTCTAGACCCTTCAGCTGTTGTTATACTGATGCAAACAGTACAAGTTTGCTCTCTGGGTTCTCAAAAAAGGCATTGCTTGCTTCATCATTTGACTTGTCTCCTCATACTGCTGCAGTATTGTCAGTAACAATTCTTCTTTCGTGAAGCATTCTGTATTTTACCCGTGTCTCTAAGGGACAGACTTTCTCTGAGGCAAATACATCAGTGTTGCCTTTCAGGTCATGAGAAGAGATACAGCTGAATATGAAGTGATGTGGAAGCACCAGTGGTTATGACACTCTACTCTTGTGGTATTTAGTTATAAATTGTGATACTGTGTTTAGCAGGAAGGGTGAGCTGTGTGTCGGGAGATAAGGACCAGATGTTAAATGATAAAAAAAAAAGGTAAGCAGAAATGTGCAGAGGTGGATCTGGTAACACAACTTAGAAATGTGTTAGATTTTCGTGAAAGGATGTTGGCTGGGGTTGAACTTTTCCTGTTTTAGGCTTAAATAAAGACTTCTGAGGCTGTTTTTTTCCATATTGTATTTTGATTTGAAGATAAAATAGTCTTCCCTTCAGGATATCTCCCTCTCAACTTGAGCCCCGAGGCTTTGACCTCAGCAGTTTTCTTCATGGTGAATTTAGGCCTTGTGTTAAGCAAAGAATGATGTCTTTTTGTTCAATGCAGAATTCACACTGAAACACTGTACACATCCTTTTTTCCCTTCTGACATGCCTATTATGTAAACTATGTAAGATATTCCTTCAGAAGTCTATTTGTTTTGAGCCTTTCAGGAAAAGTTCTTGGAAGACACTTCAGCAATTCCACAGGAAATATGGGATGGAATGGTTGACTGCCTTTTACAAATGGGCTGGACACCTATTTAACCTCTGTCTCTACTCAGAGGTAGCCTCAAGTACAATACTTAGTAATAATTTGCCATTTGTCCAGTGAAATGCATCAAATAAGTTGATGCTGCTATCCAGAGGAACCTTGCAGAAAGGGCTCATGCAACTGTTTCTAACTCACATCACCTTTTGCAACTAATTAGGATAAATGAGGATATTTAGGCTGGAAATCATGATCTATTCATCCTAAATTTGGCTGGAGGATTTTCAGACTGAGATGTTGAGCTCTGGACTTCTCATAATTCTAAACTTCTTAAATGAGTAAAATTGTAATGCCCTCAATGTCTTGGTGTGTTAGAGGGAGCCTAGTGTTTGCAAACTTTTTTAAACTTTTCCATTGAGGCTCTGAAGTTTTTTTATTCTATATGTCTGTAATCCATCGTCTTGGTTAAAGTTTATGTTTCTGCTTTGTGACCAAATTTTATCTTAAAATTTTCAAAACTTTAAAAAGTTTTCCCAATGTCCACAATTCTCATTTTCCTCTAACAATATCTTGTTTCTGGATGTGTCTGCATGTGCACACTTCTGCTTTGAACAAATTCAAACAGCATCTTGGTGACTTGATGCAATCCTGGTATGAGGGTAACTCCTCTGCAAAGTTCCAGGAAGGAGCTGAGCTTGGGGAGCAAATGAATTGGGGTTCAGTAGCTTGGCTGATGCTGAGGGTCCTTGTCACAGGATCAAGCTCTTTGCTTTCCTTAAGCATGTTAGGCAGAGGTCCGGTGTGGGAGGAGGGTATTGGCTGTACAGGCACTGACTGTTGATTTAAGTTGCATACAGATTAATAGCTGCTTCTGAGGACATGAACTGTAAAGTTGACATCAGAAAGAAAGAAAGGTTTTTTTCCTTGGGAGCTTTTTTTGTGTGGGGAGGAGTAGAAAGGAATGAACTTATTTTTACTTAGACTGAGTGTGGGAAGTTCCTATCCTATAGTAGTGGTGGTCTCTCACTCTCTTTTCATTACAAAGCTGGGCAAAATGAGGAGTTTGTGTTCTGTGACATGAACAGACTGTTGTATTTTGTCATGTGTTTTTTCTGATGTACCAACAAACCAAGCCATCCCCTCTTCTCCCTCTCCATCACTAACCAAAGGGGAAGACTTTGTTTTCCACGCAGGACCTAGCAAAGTTTAGTTTGGACATCCAAACTCCCTGGTGTTAGGGGGTCACATTTAGGTCATAGACTGCCATTTATAGTCATAAACTCTGACTTGCTGTGTTGCCATGAAATGTCTCTTCTGCCTTCTGTTGTTGGCTTTGTTAATTCCACTGATGTTTACCCACATCTCTTTGAAGTTTTCCTGGTTAAACCATGTGTCAGAGCAAAGTTCTGCTCTCCTGGCTGCGCAGTCCAAGGAGGCTTGGGCTGCAGTCTTGGTCTCACAGATTGTGGTTTGGGTGGAACAGGGTTTGCAGAAGGCATGGTTTGCATTTTGAGTTTGCCCTGATAAGACTTTTTTCCTCTTCCTAAGTCAAGCTCCAATAGGTGGACCATGGCAGGAGGAAACACCTGGAATGAAATCTCAGCCCTGTTGAAGCAGGTCAGAGTCCACTAATGAGCAGTACTCAAGAACCTTAAAGCAAATTTAAGTACAGCTATCGTCAGTATTCACCTATCAGAGGCTCCCTGCTCTACAGATGGGGAGGGAGACTTTCTATAAAAATGGTAGATGCAGAAAGCTCTCCTGTGGAGATGTATTACATCTACCAGCTTAAGAGAAGTTTCTTACTGGTTTTGCTTTGGGATCCTTCTGTCTGTTCAAAGCTTCAATGTTTTTTTCTTGCCTTTGCTTAAGGTAGGATGGTTTGGTGTCAGTCTGCCTTGTTGTGCCAGTGAAGAACAAATAGTCTGAAGAGCTACAAGTATTGGTCGCCTACTGATCTGGCAGGAAAATTAACATTTTGTTTTTTTTCCTGGAGGACTTCCCAGATGACAAATACAGGGTTTTTTACTTCATGTCTGTTAGTGTGCCTTCTCAAGAATGCAGGGCTTAGGGGATGAGTAGAGTTTCAAAGGTACTTTGTGCCTAAAGGTTGCTGGAAAACAGGCACTGGATACAGGAGGAAGATCTGAATTAATGCCCCTGATGTTCAGATGATTCCAGTATGAGCTCAGACTGTATTACTGGTATCAGATAATCTGCATGGTACAGAGAGGGGGTGAAATAGGAAACCAGGCTCCACATGTTTCCTTGCCCATGGAATGGTTTGATTGGCAGGGCGCTTACAGTGCCCCTGCTGAAGGTGCCCTTCTGTCTGGCTATTGGCAACAGATTTCTTATATCAAGCAGAATCTCATGGATGGATGAATTTTCTGATTGGAAAAGCCGCAACCCTATTCCCGGTCACTTTCTCTTCCCTGTAAGTTCTACTCTTGCAAGCAGTCCTCTTCAGTGCAGTTCTTGTGAGATCAGGTTTATATAGCAGGATGTGGAAGATCTCTTTTCACTGAGGACTTTTAATGAGGCTCTAGGCCATACAGAGTTAGTGTTACAGACCTCATCTCTCCGGCAGTGACATCAAAGCTTGTCTGGCCTCTCCCTCCATCCTTGCATGCTAACTGTTAGGCAAGGTTTGTGTTTTCTTTCGAACATCATGATTGCTCTTTGCATGTGACTAGCAAATGACATGGCTGGCCAAGCCATTGGAGCAAGCTAGGTGCAGCCTGAGATGTTCAGCATCTATCTGGACTAGTGTCTTTGGGAATAATGCAAGTTTTCCTTTGTTCATGACTCTTTAGACAGAGATACAAGACCCTGTTGCTTGGGATCAAATGTATAATGAAACTCTGATTCTAGAAACATTTGGAGTGACAAGAGGGTACCTTAGGTTAACAGGTATTAGAGTGGCTATTTTTTTCTGCTGTTGCAATGCTGACCAGACACCTGAGCTGTCTGTTGTTCGAGTTCTGCAACTTTGCAAGGATCATCTTACAGTCTTGGCTGTCTATCTGTACCTGTCTCCCCAGAAGTTCTGTGCTAGCAACCTGACATGATCACAAAGCCAGACTTGATTTGCCCAAGCAGAACAGACAGGTCTGTCACCCTGAACTGGCCACAGCTCAGCCCCCTAAATGGGCTGACCCATTCATGGTGTGCAGACCAGCTCCTTCTAATGGGGGTAAGACTGTATTAATGCTGACCAGGAGACTGTGCATTCTCTGCCCCAGAGCAGTGCGATGGAAACAAATACTAAAATACAAATAAAGCCTCCTTGGAGCACTGCTGGCAGGTAGAATATGCATCAAGGTCCATTCTGACTTCAGGCTGTGTTTTAGCCTTCTCTTAAGGGACTGTATATTCAGGTTTCTCCAGCAACTGCAATACTGAGTGCATGAGTGCCAGCAAACCTGTACCATCCTGGCATTCCTACTGCTGAGGTAAAAGGGGACA
The DNA here is from genome assembly GCA_020086605.1 of Lanius collurio. Lineage (NCBI taxonomy): Eukaryota > Metazoa > Chordata > Aves > Passeriformes > Laniidae > Lanius > Lanius collurio. Next base: position 8,002 of record JACBWW010000793.1, on the reverse strand, counting down.
TCTCTCACTGGAAGAGGGTGGGAGAGAGAAGAAAGTAATTTCCATTGTCTTGCCTAGTCAAAATCAATTTTAAATACGGCATTAGTTGACTACTTAATATTGTCAGAGCAGGACAGAGGAACCTCTGCAGATTTGCCTGAACTATTGGCAGTGGCACAGGGGATGAATAAATTTTGTCAGGTGTCTTTTCAGCAGGTGCATCCCAGTGGCTAGTGGACCTCACACAGTTCAGGTTTCCCTGGGCACTTTCCTAGGCTCTGAAGCTGTTGATCTTCACAAAGCTGGCAAGTACTGCAGGGTAGGTCCTGTGCAGCATTCCAAGAAAAACTTGAAATGTATTTATTAGCAGAAAATAGGATTGATGAGTGTTTTTTTTTTTTTTTTTTTTTGGATTATATTTTCATCATGCCAACTTGCTTGCATAATTTTGTTTCTTAGCTGCTTCTCAGAAGGTACCTCTCTTTAGATTTGTAATTCTGTGATCTGAAGGAACAGCCCAAGTAGTTGGGAATAGAAATTTTTCAACCAGCCCAAGTTGTACAGTTGTCTATTTTTTTTTCCTCCCTTTTTCCTCTCTTTTTTTTTTTTTTTTTTTTTTTTTTTTTTTTCTCTGAGGTTCTCCTTTATGATGTTGGGAACTTGCATTCAGGAAGGGTTTGCCAGAGCAGGGAGTTGCACTTTGTGGAAAACTTGGAACCCAGACCTTGGGGCATTCACAGACCTCAACAGCAGTCTCACAGAATCACTATGAAGCAGCTTTATGAAATGAGAAACAGGTACTGTGTTTACTCAGATCTCTGCTAGTACACATGTGCAACGTAGAATTTTCTACTGTTTAGTCTGGGCTGGAGTAATCTTTACTCAGACCTGTGGCTGGGAGGTTAAAGTTTCTGAAAGTTGTCGTTTCCTCAGAAGTGCCGTTGGTAGAGTCAGGAAAGCCAGACAGCGTCGCCTTTCTTTTTGTCCCATTCTGTACAAGAAAGAAGTCTGGGTGGCAGTGTGTTCCTAATATAGGCTGCCAGGCAGGATGGAGGGTACAAACTTCACCAATAAGGAGGAAAGCAGCACTTAACAACAACTAATCTATCTATGAAAACCATGGGCTGTATTTAATCTCTTACGCAGAAATGCTGCTCTCTCTGCAAGGATTTGACATGGAGTTTCAGAAAGCTGGTAACCTGTTCTGAAATTATTTCTTTTTGGAAATTCCTCATTGATCATGTTTGGTTTGTTTATTTTAAATACGTTTAGAACTTTTGGTTTAAGAGCCACATTAGTTTCTCAGTTGTTTTCAAAGTCAGCTCTCTAGGAGGGAGATTAAAGGTTGGTACAGCTGAAGTACAAATGTTTTTCACTGGGCAGTTGCTAATACTCTCCTTTGGAACTGTATTAGAAGGAGCTGAGTGCTTGTTTGCCAGCAGGGATGGAAAGGGAACTTTAATGGTACAGAAGCTAGTGTTTGAAAACACAGCTAAACGGTTTACGCTTTTGTATTTTTTTTTCCTTTGTACTACTTGGCTTGATTGCACATTTTATCAGGCCAGAAACAGTAATATGTGGCTTAACCAACTCAGAACTGAGTTGGATGATATTTGCGGAGTGAAATAGCAGTTCTTCCTATTGGATTTACTTGGAATGGTGCCAGCAACAGATGTAAACTTATATCGAGTAGGTATAAAGACTGATGTTTGAAAAAAAGGTAGATCTCTGCATCTTTTTACTTAACAGATATGCTGGTCTTGTAGCTCTCCAGTACCCTTGTAGGTAAATTTAAACATCCTGTAAGTTGTTAAAATTTTTAAAGTCTTGATCCTACAAGCTTTGTGAGCCTTGAGTGTGGAAGGACCAACCTTATTACCAATCCTGCTTCTTCAGTCATTCTGGGGAAAAAATGGGCAAAACCCTGAGGGAAAAAAAAAAAAGAGTATGTTTAAAAAAATTGCAGGGAATTTCTTTCCTGGAATTGGAACGTTCAGCTCATTAATTTTGAATTTTCAGGCAGTAAAATGTTGTCTGGGAGAGATACTCTATTTCCCCACTGTGGGTGCAACATGACCCCTTGGTCCAAGTGCTGAGCCTGAATCAAGAGGCCCAGAAGGGGTTTGAGTTATTGTACTGAGGGACAGTGTATTTCAAAGGTTGCTTGAAAATATGTTTTTGGAAAAATTCTGTTGAGAGAGGTGGCAGCTTCCATAAGAGGAGCAGTGCTCGAGAAGAGTGTGAAATCATTCAGATGGAGAAATACACTTGGGTTTTGTACTGAAACACTCCTTAAGGTACAGTTTCCTCAGCACAGGAGTAAAATGACTAATCTTTGGTGTATTGAACCGACCTCTGCAATAGAATACTATAGATTTTTCTTTTTGTTTTCTCTGTGTAGACTGGACAGCCATTGTAAAAGGCCAAGCTTAACTGTGTGTTAATAAACTTGAGCTATTACAAGGATGTGCTCACTGATAATATTTCCTTCATCATGCATGCAGTCAGTATGATTATTTGTTAGTATCTGCAGTGTGATTGCATTATGTATTGCCAAAAAAGGCCATTCTGTATTCTGAAATAAGTCCAATATAAATGTTGGACGGTCTCAGTTAATAAAGGTAATTCTGATTTGTTTCAGTAAAAGCATATTCCAAAAGACTTAAAAGGGTTTTCAGGCATTTTTGCAGAAGTTTGATATGGATTGCTTTGTAGGCAAAGGTGTAGAGCTGTTTTTGAACAGAAACATTTTTATGAAAATAGCTGAAGAAAGTGGAAAAAGAGATTGTCTTTCTTTGGAGAGGAAGAACAGTTTATGTGCAGTGCTGGGAGGGGAGGGTTTGGAGACATGACTGTGGTGGGAGTCAGAAGGTCAGAGGGGTGACGTGATCGATCTGTCAATCACGGAGCTCTGGAATGGTGTGCTGCACCCAATTGCTCATGGTCTGGGACTTCTCTGGGAATGGATATCAGTCAGTTGCCAGACTAGAACTTTTTGCCAAGCTGGAGGCTTTTGCTTTCCTTATTTCATGACCCTTGGTGGCCATAAATAATTCAGGGAGGAAGTGTGCATGATAAGGGCTGGATGCCCTCACCATGAGGCTGTGGATATGGTAGGTTGAAAGAGCTGCTTTGTCATGCTGGATGAAGGTGACTTAGAGCTGGGGTGTTTTAGCTGGAATGTCTTCTGAGCTGGCAGTCCCAAGTCTCCAGCTGAGGCCTTAATTTTTGAGGAGGCTCTTTGGGGATCACTTTGTGGTGATTTTCCTCTTCAAAACCAGCGTGGCCCAGATTCTTAACAAGTGCTCTGGCAAAGGAGCTGATGAAGTTAACGATCATTCACAGCCAGAGGACTTCCCCCTTCAAGCCTGGCTCCTCACCCTTCAGCTCTGCTGAAGTAAAAGTGCAGTCCTCTTGGGTGGAAAGGAGAAGAGCTGTTCAAAAACTGCTTCGGGAGAACCAAGAGCTGATAATCTATTGATCCATTTGTTCACACCTTGATGAGACAAACCACATTTTGTAACTCAACCTGGCCCTGGAGGGCGTTGTTCCTAAATCCCCCATATCTGATCCCTTGCAGCTATTACTTCCAGCTCAGGGAATTCTAATGGCTGATCCAAATGCCTGTGTCTTTCCTTTGCCCCATTGTGTGTTCCCAATCTGTCCTGCATTTGAGAAGCTCTCATCCTTTTTCAACAAGGTGGTTGTGAACTTGTGTAGGAGCTTTACTGGCCTCTTCAGCGCTCTGCATTCAGCCTGTCCCTACTGGAGTCCCTCTCCAGCATTGTTTTGCCTTATAAGAGCTCTGCCCCTCTTCCTCCTAGCATGCACCTGCTCCTTTATCTCTTTCTCCAGCTCAGGCATGGCCTCAAATGCCTTTTATGTTTTTTCCTGATTTGGTTGCTTCATTTTGCATCAGTGCCTGTGTAAAAATAAAAATACTTCTTGCAAAAGTATCAGCATTTAAAATGAGTGTTGCAGAGGAGGAGGCAGAGGAATTGAGAAGGGGGATTTGTGCAAACAACACTATTTATACTATCTGTTCCTCTTGCTAGTGTTACCGTTGGCTATAGATAGGGTTTAATTAAGCTATGTTAAATGCCTGCCCAAGTAATAGACATTGATGTTGTTGAAGTCCCTTTGCCTGGAATGTCACATTGATGCCAGCTGAATTAAGTGATGCCATTTGGCTTTATTAGGTATAGGGCTGTGATGTAGTGACTATCTAGCTCCACAGTTGTGTCACTTTTTTGGTCTCTATTTGGTGTCTGCTTAAGGCTGGGGCAGACAGAAGGGAGGGTGGAAATTTACCTGCTTTCTTGAGACTGAAATTTCCTCCTCTTTTACTTTCAGGGTGTTGATAGATACATATTTTCTCCAGTTTCAGCTTTGTTGAACAGCACGGACTTGGGAATGCAATGTTTTTAGCTGCCTGCTTTGAATAAGAGCAAACCAAGTAGAAAAAAATTGCCCAGAAAGTAATGAATTAGGCATACAACTTGTATATGGCTAAGATGGCCTGGTGTGACCCCCACACCCGAGAGCTGAGAGGTCAGTGGTCTGCCTCTGGGGCAGTTATGTGGCAGAGTGATGGTAGAGTGGTACCTATGTGCAGTTTGTGCACCCTAGGCCTGACAGACTGAAGTTGATCCTAACAGAGCCTGTGTGTGTCCTGGTGAAGATGTGTTTTCAGCACCTCAGGAATTGGGCCACCCGCTTAAGGTGTCAAGATTAAAGCATTCAAAGTCTGAAAACTCTGGCTTAAACTCTTAAGATTCTTAATCTCCCGCACTTCTTGAGGCAGGTTCCTGCTTCTGGCATTGGGTTTGTTCTGCTGAGAGAAGTGACCACTCCTGAATGGTTATCTTGCTGCTGCCCTGTCTTCTGCTCTGTGCACCTGGTACTGGAGCACTTTGTTTCTGTCTCCATCTGCTTGCCTTAGATAAGGTCTTGTCTTTACAGACTGAAGTTTAAACTGACCCAGCTACTCCTGCTGGAGCAGCTGTTTCACATCACTTTTAAACCACCTCTACCACTGATATGTGTCATCTTTAGCTGCACCTTTTCCTCCTCTATTCTGCATTCTGCTGCTCCATTACCAGCCCTCTGGTTGTGCTGCTTTACCTGTTTTTCAAGTCCCTCCTCTCACAGGTACATTTGATGGTAAGTTCTGGATGGGGGACTAGAGGGGCAGCAAAAAGTGTGGGAATAGGGAAAAGATTAGCAGTCCACAGGACCACAGGGCAGTGGGATGGTGCCTGAGCTGGGGCATTGACCTCTGTCTCAGCTCAGCTAGACCTGTAGCTAGCACCCAACTTCTTAATTTTACATTCTCTTTAGCTTATATTCTGACTCTCTGCAACTCCTGGCTGAAGACTATTAAATAGATGAGAAAAAAATTGGAAGTGAAGTTTAAATCACATTTGCCAAGAATTGTTTATATTCTCAAAAGCTTTGGTGGTGAAAAAGCAGAACATTTTCGTGTCCTTAAAGATAAATGGGGGGGGGGGAGGATGAAGAATAAAGGGTAGAAGAGGGAAATATCTATGCTTTCTTTTTAACTGCTAAAAACTGTAAAGAAAAGGAAAAGATAAATAAATAAAAACCGATATCTTTTTCCTAATAAGCTTTTATAACAAGCCAAGCTTGTGCATTTATAGAAGGGAGAAAAAAAAGTCCACTTAATAACATAGTGAGTTATACCTGGAGGGAGGATGATGTATCAGTCGACTATTTGGGGGTGGATAAGGGGATGGGAACATAGATATATTTAAGAGAGAAAAAAACCAAGAAATAATTACTGTTTCAATTTGTTATATAATATGGATTATAGCTGAGAATCAACCCTTGAATTCGTGCTAGAGTACAAATACAGTGCTTGGCTGTACCTACAGGGCAGACATAATACAAAATGACCTCAAGAAATTAGAGAGAGAGAGAGGAGTAACATAACAAGGTAAATCAACTAATGAAGGAGGAGCCTTTAAAAGGAACCTGCTTTTGAAGGTGCTTGGATGGCCTCGGGGTAGGCAGGCACTGAACTGCATTGCAAGTGTGTGATCGTAGCACAGTGAGACTGCAGAGACCAAGCATCCTGCTTGGTGAGAAGGGAAATTGCTTTACCATGCTGTCTGTCACAGCACCACTTCTGCTGTAGCATCACTTAATTTAGACCTGACTGATGATAGGAGCTAAACTGCAAAAAACTGGGTGAGGAGCGAAGGAGAAACAACCTAAAATGTTGAACATAGTGAAGGGACTAAAATCTTCAGGTAAAAGATCCCCAGAACATCAGGATTTGGATCAGTGCTAGTTGAACACCAAGGGCCCCAGCCAGTTCAGCATCTCGAGGCTTTTCTTGCATGTAAGTGCCCTCTGTGGGAGAGGAGATGCTTGGTTTGAGCCTGTGGTTATGTAGGTAAAAGAATCTTTCCTCTTAACTGGTTGGCCATGTGCAAAAGGGGTGAGAGAGTGTGCTTGCAAAACACCCGATTTGTTTGTGTAAACGTGCTGTAGATTTCTTTGAGGAGAACAGCTCTTGTATCCTGGAGAGGTTCTTGTGTTTTCCTAAACTGCCAGTATGGCTGTATTCTAGAGAAACATGATCCTTGTAAAGGCTGATATTAGACATATAGAAAGTGCATTCATTTTTTCGTGCAACAGCGAATACAGAGTTTTAAGCTAGATCTTTGCTTCTACTGAGATTTCATTTTATGTCAAACAACTGCTATTCACCTATTTCCATGGCTGGCTTTTTGTTGAAGTGCTCCTGGGCCAGTCTTCCACTTGTACTGACCTTTTTGTTGTGAGAGCAGTTTCAGAGGTTAGTGCTACATCTCAGTCATTTCTGAAAGTCACTGGAGGGATTTTTAGTAAGAAGCCACATCCTTAATGTTAATGTCCTAAACTAATTAATTTTGGTTTGTTTTTAATGTTAAGTGGTAGCAAAAATCAGTTGTTACTCTTGGATGAAAAGCTTTGTCTTTATCCTTGACTGTTGAATTCACTGAATCTGAGCTCCTCAGGCTGGCAGGAATGGGTGAAAAACCTGCTCTTCTTCCAGCCCCTTCATGCACCGGGTGAGCTGACACTGCCTTACTGCACACAGGGGGGAGTGAGGGATGAGGATACAGCTGCACAGATTAATGCAATCTAAATGGCTCTTTTCCTGGGACAAAAGAGACAATTAAATGATGTTACAGTTCCTTGCCACCTTAGTATCAAGGTTTTTGATAAGTGCTAACAGCAGCTTTCCTTTTCTGCTGGTTCATGGTGTACCAGTTTGGTTTCCCCTGCAATGGGTGCCAAAACCTCTTTTTCAGTTCTTGCTCCAAGGTCAGTGCTACCAGGGAGTCAGAAAAGCAGACTGTTGTGGTGGTGAAGAGTCCCAGTGTTTTCTCCTTCAGTGCTCTAATGAACTGACTTTTCACAACTGCTGCACAGTATGGATGCTAATGACCTGGACAATTTACCAGGAGAGGAGGGGAAAATGCGTGCTGCTAGCTCTTCTCAAGATGATTTTCTTCAACAGGAAGAAATGATTCATCCAAAGTCACTCTTAAATTAGGTGAGGTGTCGTCCAGGGTGGTTGGGGGAGGGGAGGGAACACATTGATTTAGGACTGCAGTAAGTTGCTGTCTAGCCAGGTGTTCTTGAGTATGGCAGGAGACTCAGCAAAAGTGCCTTTTCTGCAGTACTCATGTCCTGTTCTGGGGAGCCCTCTCCATAAATGGATTATTTGGAGGCTTTGGAGCATAATTTTCCCAATCATGTTACCTGCAGGGTCATCATGCCCTCTAACACAACTTGCAGACAGAGAGTGGCTTTGCCCTGTGTTCTCTGTTTAAAGAGCATTACTCTGATTATCCAGGAGGGTGGATTAATGGGAGTTAATGGATACTTGAGGAAGGAAGGAAGGGAGAGGTGCTCAGGCAGACCTGCTAGCAGGACAGTGCAGTCTGCTTGTGAAAAAGTCAACCAAAGAAGCAGCTCTGGAGAACTGCTCTGCCCTGAAGAACTTGAG
>JACBWW010000792.1:0-21703 GCA_020086605.1 Lanius collurio | reverse complement strand
GAGAAGGGGGTTGCATTCTCCATTTCAAGGGAGGCTCCTGCCTTCCTGCCTTCCTTAGTAGTCATCTGTCTTTCAAACCAAGACATCAATGTACAGATTTCAGAGAGTGAAAGCTAATGAAGCCTAGAGAGAAACTACAAGCAGTAGCAGTGTGGAAATACAACAGCATCTTCTCTCAAAATTGAACATGTATAGGCTGAAAATATGTTAAAGAGCTCTGGTAAAAGTGGAATTCTATAGATGAAAAAAGGAAAACCAAGATGAAAAAAAAGAAAAAAAGATATACAGTATGTGAAGAACTATATTGTCATTTTTTTACTGCATTGTACCAGAGGACAGAAGGAAGATGAACTATATAGGAAAGGATGAAGGCACATTTCTGATGTCACTGAGACTACTAGAAAACGAATAATTTCAGCAAAGATGACTGAGCCAGAAAACAACAACAAAAAAAATCAAGATTGTTAATGTGCCGGGTATTGTGTTTTGGGGGATTTTTAGGGAAAAACGTCTGTCTTTAGACCCTGATAGCAGATTCAACTAAATAAAACATATAGGGACATGCAAATGAAAAAATTAACCCAAGCGTTCAAGTTCAGCTCCTCTCCTTCCATGCTCTGATATGCCCTGAGCCACCAGGGGTGGCCTGCCCTGTCTCCAGGCATTCAGGGCTGATTTGATTAAAAGCATGAGCACTGTTAGTAGCTGCCACGGAGACATTAATTCTTGGGTTGCTGAACTGCATACAGGAGCAGCTGGAGATGCTGGGCCTGCTGAGCCACCTGGCACAAGCTGCTGTGCTGTGAGAGAGCAGAGGGACACCGCCAGGCTGGCTCACTGAGGCATCCCACCATGCTAATTAGAAAGCACAATAAAAATTAAATTGCTGGTAAATTACACTGCTATGTGAGTCTGGGGAGGAAGATGTCTTTCATTTAAGAAAAGAAGGAGGGAAGAGGGAAAATTAAGGAGGTTTTTCTTTACCTTATTAATGTTAAAACATTCTACCAGTATGAATTAATAATGCCTGTGTGAATCAGGCCTCATGATTTCTTATTGCATTAAGCTGCCAGTATGTTGCAGTAATAGATTCATTTATTTTTCACCAAACTTCTGTTTTGGCCCTGCAAAGGAATATCCATTTTTACCAGGAAGAAAGCCAGCATATTGTTCAGCAGAAGAGTAAAATTTATTTTAGTCTCTTTGCATGAGCTATAATGGAACGTTTTGAATTTCTATCCTCAGACCATATAAAAATCCCATATGGATTTCAGTAGTACAGACTTAGAGCCTGATCTTCACAAAGCTTTCCTCCACATGGACTCTTCTTAATTCCAGCTGCAAGATGAAGACACGGTAACACTCAAACACTTACAGGGGAAAAAATTAAATGTAGATTTAAAAAATAAGGTAGATGGAGTATTTCAGGTGACTGTTAACCCCTACATCACTTTTATTAGCTAGAACAACACTGCAAACTTCTTAAGCCTAAGAGCCATCTAATGTTTCTGACAAGGGTATTAAAGTACTTTCCTGAAGTTTCATGCTTTGCCATCTAGTGTTGATGGTGCATGACTAATTAAACTGAAAAACAATTTTGACCACTGCATAAAGCTGGGCATCCTTTACCATTTCAATTAATTAGGATTTACTGAGCTGACCTGACTTTAGCTGAGCACAGCTTTCAGAAATTCACATTACCTAGAGATGACAGAATGAAACTTAAAACCTTTTTCCATCCTCAACTCAAAAGATTGTTTTGGCTTCTTATAAAAAAAGTAATCTGCAAGATAGAAAAAATATAAGGTAGATAGAAACTTTTCAAGACACTCCTGGTCCCAGGGAAAGCCAAACAGACAAAGATGAAATAACCAGACACATCCCAAAATCCTATGAAAGGGCGATTTGGGACAATTCCCTATTCACAAAAGCTGGATGAAGTGCAGCTCACATTACCATTTATATGGTTTCTGGAGAGGCAACAGTTCAAACAAGGCCACAAAGTGCCACAAACCTACAGATCAACTTTACTGCCATGGGTAAAACGTGAAATTAATAGAACAATATTTAGAAATAAAGCTAAGTATTCACTTCAAAATCAAGGCTCTTCACTGAAGTCAGCCCAAAATTAGGATGCAAGTACTTCCTGCTCTCAGGTGATGACTGCTGATTTCGTTAGGCTTCCTTGATGTATGAGTGGATGCACTACACAAATTTCTGCATCCTGCTTTAGACACTCATTTTGCTACCATGACATACAATTCTTTAAGTATGTCATTTCATATACTGGGCTTTTGTCATAGAATAAAGGAAGAAAGAGTGATGTACTAAATAAATTATTTTTGAAGTCTTATTTGGATTCTTAAACTGACTACTGGGTAGTCATTCCTGCAGGATACCAGCTTCCTTCACAGCTGGCAGGAGTCGAGGCTCCTGCTCCTCTCCCTACCACCACTTTTGTCTCACTGTGCACTTGTGTACTAGAAAAGGGCATGGGCTAACATAAGCTGAACCATCTCTCAGGAACAGGGAAACCCATCTCTATCCACCTTGCTTGAAGAACAAATGGATCTGATTTTAAAAAATCAAGTTATGCAAAACTTTTTATCAATTTAACAGCAACCAAAATCAATAATTGCACTTAGCTCCTCTTTTCCACTTCATTTAACACAGTGCTGACTCAAGTGACCTACCTGTGTGCCCCAATCAATACTTGTGGAAGTCCACCCCAGCAAACTTCTTCAAAGAATTTACACTGTTATGTCTTTTTTATTTTTTTATAACCACTGTTCTTCATTCCACTTTGCTTGAAAACAAATTTAACATTTGCCTAAAGAAGCAGAGGAGGCAGTAGGGCAGCCGCGGAAGAGACTGAAAGAAGCAAGTTCTTGATGACAAAGAAGTAAGATACTCTGACTTTTTTTTTGGTTGATTACTGACTTGATTGCATTGTTTGAGTTAGCAGGAGTGTCTTTTCAGGGTCCAAGCATTAGAAAAAGGCAGAGATTTTAGCTGATTGCACAGCAGAAGCTTTGCTTTTAAACACTGGCAGATGACAGACAACTACCAAGCCTCATCACAAGCTCAACTTCAGCTAAAATCTTTAAAAGTCCAAGGAGCTGACCAACAAACATAATGAGATGGGGAGACTATGCTGGAGCTTTTAAAAGATTGTGTTGAGGATTTGCTTTTGTTACAAAACAGGAGATGTCTTTAAAGACACAACGGAGGTGGCTTAAAGAAGGATAGAGATAAGAAACATCAACTGATGTTTTCCAGCAGAAGTCATGGGGTTTTATTACTTCCTAATGAATACTTCATGTTAATACTTGAAAAGAAGAGAACAAGAGAAGCAGAACATAGAGAGGGTGCTCTAGTGTGTTGGTTTAACACAGCCTGGTTTTTAGTGACGGCAGAAAAAAGCTTGAAACTTCTATGTGCGGCACAGAGCCAATTGCTGAAGGCTCTGACGATGGGCAGGTTACCTGCCCAATTAGACAAGTCGGTAACACCTCTGTGACGACATATTTAAGAAAGGAAAAACCGTGGGAAGCTCTCTTTCTTCTCCCAAGGGGTGGTGAGGCGGCCGCTGGGGCCGTGCGGCCAGGGCCCTCCTGAGGTCAGAGCCACCCATGTGGTGCTGGCAATGACCACATGGCCAGTAGTGAGAGCCATGGCAAGCAATTCCCGATGTGGAGCCCAGATGAGATCAACCTCTCAACTGGCAACTTACAGACACCAACTTTCTTCCAAGTCAGAGAAAAAGGAAAAGTGAGGATACATGATGAGAACCAATATGGCGGCACAGAGGTCAGTGAAAAGAAAGAGAGGGAGAAGGTGCTCCAAGCATCAGAGCTGAGATTCTCCTGCAAGCTGTGGTGAGGACCATAATACAACAAACTGTTTCCCTATAATTCATGAAGTCTGTGTGAGGGGTGTATCCACGCACAGCCCGTGAAGAGAAGTACTCGTGCTGGAGCGCGTGGATACTGAAAAGCTGTAATCTAGTGAGGAAGTCAGAGAGAGAGGACCCTTGCTTTTAGAGATAGAGACCCTTCGCTTCCAAACTAGAACAGCTCATCCTTAAAATACTAAACCCCATGAACTAAAATGACCCACACTAGACAGTTGTGGGAAGACTGCTTGGCCCGTGGGAAGGACTTACAGCAGGTTCAGGTGAGACGGCTCCTTGTGGAAGTTAACACCATGCTAGAAAAGTTCTCAGAGAACTATCTTGTTTCAATGAGGAATTCCTGCAACATGTATCAGACAGCAACGCCCATGGGAAGAAATATGGAACGATATTTGGTAGATGTTCAGAGATGTTTATTCTCCCAGCCACATGGCTGAGGTCTTGCCCAAGAACCACCGAGAAGTCACAGGACCACCAGGGTCCTCCCAGGCAGGGGAAAACAGACAAACAATGGGGAACAGGTTTAGGGTACATATGACCAGGGGCCAGGGAGACCATACTTCTCTCCCAGGGTCCTCTCCCCCAGGACCTCATGGCAGGGAGAGGTATCCCAACACTATCTCCCATGGGAAGGATCCCATGGCACAGCAGACGAAACTCTTTTCCATAAGCATACTGAAGAAAGATTTTTAAGAAGTGAAATACTGACTGTTATAAATGAAATGTCAATTTCATCGGATTAATAATTTGCGCAAGCCAAATTATTAATATAAAAACAAATAAAATTTATTTCAATCAAATTGACAATCAAAATCAGCCACTATAAAAGAAAGCAGGGCCAAGCCTACGTTCTTGACTCTGGGTGACACATACACAGCTCTGACCACCAGCAGTTCAGAGAGGTAAGTGCACACCTTTGAGATGTTTGAGTCCAGTTTTTATACTGTTTTTCTTGCTCTTGGCTATGAAATCTATTGTCCTTTTCATTCTCGATTATACTCAGGTCCAGTGCTCAGTGGTACATTTAGATGTTGATGTGTCCAAGGATTCTCTTTGTAATCAGGTTGATGGTTTCCAGTAACTCATCCCAGCATATGATGATCTTTCCGAGAAATCCTTATATGATGACAATGAGGTATCTTGAGTAACAGGTCCATTCATCAGCAATGTCCAGGGAGCAGCAGATCCTATCTCTTGCTTCTTTCAGATGGAAAAAGATTCTTGTTGGGTAAGGTGAAATCCTGGGTCTGAGGTCATCCCTTGAGCTTGCCTGCACTTCTTATGTTAATTAGTACCTTCCTTGAGCAAGATGTCATGAGACTTGCCAAGGTGCACTCTGAACACAACTAAGTTTAAACATATATACAATTTACAAGATATAGTTTACATGTTAGATTCTACATTAATAACTTATTTCATTTATAGTGTTTTAATTTCTTATGAATTTTGACTCATCCACAACACTGACCAAAACCCCATGTTTTGTTTCCTTGCGTGCTCAGTGGAAAGACGGAGGGACTGGGAAAGAAAGGTGTTCTGAAGATTTGCTTTGGTTCTCATTACCCTTTTTACTTTTAATTTTGTTAATAATAAATCTTCTTTATACTGTTTAAGTTTTGAACCTGTTTTGCCTTAAAGCGTTTGTTTTTTTTTTTTTTAATAATCCTTATCTCAATTCATAAAAATGAAGTTTTCAATTCCCCCTCCTCTGCTCAGCTATAGCAGAGGAAAATAAGTAGATGGGTTTTTTTCTGTGTGCCTGGCACTCAGCCAGCTTCAAACTGCAACACCTGGCCTGAAAAGTCAGAAGAGTGATGCAATCCATAAAGCTATTAAATACACAGGGAGAGCAAGGACTGCTTTGTTCATTACAGCCATCCTCTTAACAAGCCCCATACAAAGGAAAAGATAAAGGACTCAGTTTTACCTTCACCTGGAGGGGTGTGCAGAACACCCGAAGTTGATTCTGCCTAGTGGGTGGGGAGGGGTCCCACCCTCTGATATGGACTGACACTTAGAATCTTTGGCTGCCGAGTGGGTAGGGGGGGCATGGTCCCACCCTCTGATGTGGACTGATCCACTGATTGAACCGACCGTAGAAAGGAACCAGGAGGGGTCAGTGTGAAGATGACCCCAGTTCCTAGAGATGAAGATTGCTCCTAGAGATGAGTAAAGAAGACCTTGCTCCTGAATGGCTCAGCCTTAAATTGACACCCCGTGTTAGCTCAAATTGAAATCCTCGAAAAGCAGCTGTGGGAAAAGTGGTGATTCGAGGTTAGGGACTTTTTCACTGCAAGCAGAAACCTCCCAGGCGGCTGTTTTGCTGTGATATTGAACCCATAAGAGAGTTGTCTCTAAGTGGGAATGTCTCCATAAGGTCAGCAAGAAAGACTCAGAGACTCCTCTCTCTTTATGTGAACTGAAAAGATTATAAGGTGGTAAACTGACTGAAATCTTAAGGGTTGTTTCTACATTATCAGCATGGAGAAAGTGTGGGGAGGAAAAGTGTTCTAAAGGTTTAATCTAATTCTAACTTTTGTTTCCTTCTTTTAGGTCTGCTAATAAACTTCTTAGAGTCTTTTAAGTTTGAGCCTGTTTTGTTTTCTCTTAATTCTTATGTCACAGAGGTAAAATAAGTAAGTAAGAGATGATCTGAACCAAACCACTACACACAGGTAGAGCTGAGTAGTAGAATGCAAACAAAAAAAAATACACCAGTGTAACACTTTAATCTCGTGCTGCCAAGATATCATTTAACAATGAATGACATACAATGAATGTATGTTAAAGCTGGCATTATAATGCACAAGAAACATTTTTCTGAATGAAACAGAAGGGCCTTGTCCCTATTATGTATCTTTTGTATGCAATTAAGCCAGTCTTTCCATGACACAATACAGAAATCATTTTTTTCAAGACTGCATGTGGGAGGAAGAAAACCCCCAAAATATGCAAAGTCCTACACTCTTTACAGATACTTCCAGCTACTTGCCAAGCCTCCATTGACAATTTAGATATATGCAGGTTTTCCTATCACTTTACTCCTGTAAGAGCATCCACTACAAGGCTCACATTTTTTAACTTGCAAGGAGCTCTACACCACAACTCCACTTGCAGCAAAGAGCATACATTTTGTGTACTACAACAAATCACTTTGCATAACAAGATCAATGACTGCCAATTCACAAGTAATATTGTTCCATACCATTTCAAACACCAGCCAGAACCCCCGTTTTACTGTCTGACACCATGTACAGCACTTAGGGAACATTAATATTTCCAAGCAACAGTTAGCTACCATGAGGCAAAGTAAAAATGCAAAATAAGTTTGAACATTATTCAAAAAGGGCAAGTACTAATTTTTTCAGAAGACTGGATGCTGTTTTTTCTTACCTTTTAAATAAACAGTGTATCACTGAATCCCTGAATGGGTCAGGTTGGAAGAGCCCACAGTGCCACCTCCTTGCTCCAGCAAGGTCATCCCAGAGCACATAGCATAGGATTGTTTCCAGATAGCTCTGGAGTATCCCCAGTGAGGGAGACTCCACACCCTCTCTGGAAAATTTGTTCCGAGCTAGGGAACTGCACAGGAAAGAAGTTCTTCCTCATGTTCAGGTGGAACTTCATGGGCATCAGTTTCTGCCTGTTCCTCTTGTCCTGTTGCTGGATCCCCCGGAGCAGAGCCCGGGCCCTGCTCGGAGCCCTCCCTGCAGCCAGGGACACCCAGGGCTGAGGGCCCCTCTCAGCTGGGGCTCCTCTGGAGGCTGAGCAGCCCCAGCTCCCTCAGCCTTTCCTGGGCACCGAGATGCTCCAGGCCCTTCCTCAGCTGCGCAGCCTCTGCCGGCCCCGCTCCAGGAGCTCCCTGGCCCTGCTGTGCTGAGGAGCCAGGGCTGGGCACGGCACCCAGAGGTGCCTCCAGGGCTGCCCAGAGGGGCAGGAGCCCTCCCTGCCCTCTTCTGTCCTGCTGCCCCCAGGATCCCATTGGCCTCCTTGGCCCCAGGACACTCCGCTGCCTCAGGGACAGCTCAGTGTCCTCCAGGTCCTTCCCCTGTGCAGTCCCCTCCACCTGTGCTGGTGCCCAGGGTTCCTACCCAGGTTCAGGACCTGCCCAGGTTCAGGACCTGCATTTCCCTTGTTGAGTTTCAGACAGTTCTTCTGTGCCCATCTCTCCAAGCTGTCAAGGCCCTTCTGAAGGGCTGCACAGCCCTTGGGGGGATCAGCCACTCCTCCCAACTCTAGAAAGCAGGGATAGAATAGAGGGGACCACAGAAATACTGTCACAGCTCTTTTCACAGAGCATAATAACATAAAATAGAGTAAGACTTCTAAGTATAGCTGAAGAAAACAGAAGAGTATTTTGAACTGATTTTGGTGCTACATTCAGAAACTTGCTATTTTTTGTCAGCTGATAAACTTGTCAAGTAAGAAATACTAGGAGCCAACTCAAATATTTGACCTAAACCTGTAAATCAACCTTCTGGATTTTAGTGGATTTTGAGGAAACTGCATTGTGTACTTCTATAGCTACACATTGCAGCAAAGAGCAGTTAGTAACTTGTCCTAACATTGGCTCTCCATGATGCAGTGCAGACTTCTTTTACAGAGAACGTTTAAATCCAATTTAATGCAGGAAATATCATAAGCAAGTAGCCAAAGACTGGTACATATTTCTTAACATGGTACTCAGTGGTACCCAGACTCCTTGTTAACAATCTCCAGATAGCTGCTACCTTATACAAGATTTTCCTTGCTATTGTTATAAATGAAACTGCCAATTAAATCGAATTAATAAATTGCGTGAGCCAAATTATTAATATAAAAACAAACAGAATTTATTTTATGATCAAATTGACATTATTGAATAGCCACTATAAAGAAAAGCAGGGCCAAGCCTAGGTTCTTGACTCTGGGTGACACATACACAGCCCTGAACACCAGCAGTTAGGGATGGTAGTGCACACCTTCGAGGTTTTTGAGTCCGGTTTTTTATACTGTTTTTCTTGCCCCTGGCTAGGGAATCCTTTGTCCTTTTCATTTTTGATCGTCCTCTGGTCCAGAGATCAGGGGTTCATTTAGATGTTGATGTGTTCAGGGACTCTCTTTGTATTTCGGTTGATATTTTCCAGTAACTCGTCTTAGCATTTCTGGTAAAGGATCTGTTCAGATGATGATACTTCAGAGAAATCCTTGTGTGATTAAAATGAAGAGTCTTGAGTAAGAGGTCCATTCATCAGCAGTGTCCAGGGAGTAACAGATCATATCTGTTACTCCTTTCAGATGGAAAGGATTCTCCAACTAGGCAGAATGAATTCGTAGTAGATTGATGTGCCAGATGGATATCTGGCTTCCTGATGGTGGATGCATGACCACTTCTCCTCTCAGGTTTGCCTTCACTTCATATGCTAATTTTCACCTTCGGGAGAAGTGTTTTGTAACTTTGAGCAAGATGCCAGGAAACATGCCAAGGCACATTCCAAGCACAACATATTTGGATATAGGTACAATTCTTAATACATTCTATGTACAATCTGCTATATTTCATATTCACAACCCATCTTGATATCTTTTAATTTCTTATGAATTTTGACTTATCTATAACACTATCATAATTAAAGACACCAAAAATGCCCTAATATTCTGAAATTCTTTTCTGATGCACTCCGGATATTGCAGAAATATTATCACAAATATAGAAAGAAAACTGCTGTTAGCACAGAACTCAAATTTTAAGAAATACCTGTAAAAAGTAATACAGAAACTCAATACAGTTTAATAAATCACATACTAACACCTGCTTATAGCTGGTTGGTTAACCAGATTGTACTCCTGATGGCCTCCAGGCACAAATCAATACAGAGCTGGCTGATTGCAACCAAGTACTCTGCATTTATAAAAAAAAAAATCAGCATAGTCATCTCAATGAGCACTGCAGACTACATTAACTCCCCAAGGAACCCCTAAACCACATCACCCAGTGAAAGATCAAGACACCTCTTGGACACTTCCAGGAGTGGTGACTCCACCACTTCCCACGGCAGCCCCTTCCAATGCCTCACAATCCAAACAGTGAAAATTGAGGTTTTAAATATCTAATCTGAATCACCCCTGTCTCAGCTTGAGGCCATTTCCTCTGCTCCTCTCACTGAAGGCACAGCAAAAGAGACAGGCCGCACCTCACTCCATCCTCCTGTCAGGGAGTTTGGAGAGTGATGAGGTCCTTGAGCCTCCTTTTCTCCAGACTGAACAGCTCCCTCAGCCATTCATCAGACTTGTTTTCATGACCCTTCACGAGCCTTGCTGCCCATCCCTTGGACACACTCCAGAACCTCAATGTCCTTACTAAAGTGAGGGACCCAGAACTGGATGCAGCATTCGAGGTGTGGCCTCACCAGTGCCCAGTACAGGGGGACAGTCACTGCCCTGGTCCTGCTGGCCACACTATTCCTGATACAGGTCAAGATGCTCTTGGCCTTCTTGGCCCCCTGGGCACATGGTTGGTTTATGTCCAGCTGCTGTTGACCAGCATTCCCAAGGCCCTTTCTGCCCAACAGCTCCTGAGCCACTGCTCCTCTAGCCCGGAGCTGTAGGACCTGGCACTTGGCCTCACACCATTGTCCTCAGCTCATCAGTCAGGTCTGTCCAGGTCTCTCTGGAGATCCCTCCTGCCCTTGAGCAGATCCACACTCCCACCCAGCTTGGTGTTGTCTGTAAATGCACTGAGGGTGCACTCAATCCCCATGCCCAGATCATCAATAAAGGTGTCAAACAGGACCTGAACAAAAGCTTACTGCTGGGGAACATCACTAGTGATCGGGTCTATCTCCACTTAGTTATTCTATGATGCATAGGAGTGTAACAGCACAATATTTCTCCTAACTAGGAAAAACCAGGATGAACTTGGACTGAAGTACAGAACATTAGTAAATTGACCCTAATTAGTAAGTATTACTTCTGCCAATCAATAATTGCATCATAAATCTCTAGAAATGATTGTTTAATTCTTGATCTAACAAGCTAATCAGCAGTCCCATCCTGCTGTAAAAGGAGGAGTCAGAGAGGATTCTTTTTGATAGATTTCTTGGACAAAAATAAAGTGCAAATGCGGCAATATTATATCTGAGAACTGTGTATGGATAAAGAAGGGTAAGTGTTCTTGTGATAAGAGAGGGTAGTCTTTGGGGTTTTTTTTTTTCCCTCTTTCTTTGTTCATTAACCTGAGACATGAATTGAATCCGAACAGAGGAAGGTATTACTGAAAGCTGCAAAGGAAGACAAATAGCATAATCATGCAAACCCTGCTTGCTCAGCAAAGAGACCTGTATAACCATATATGGAAAAGGTTATCCACAGGTCAGAGCTGCCTGTGAGGAAGAGGATAGAGCCTTCCTCCCAACGACCACCAAAGGGCAGAATAAGACCCCCAGTAACCCGTCGCGCAGACACAGAGTACACCGGAAAGGAATCACGTCAACCGGAAGAGAAAATGTATAAGAACTGAGGTACTGGGGGGGAAAGGCACGCGCCGTTGGCAGAGCTGAGACTCCCCGGCCGCCCAGCGCTGTTTTGCTTGGTGCCGCTTGCTTAATGATTCAATAAATTCCTGACTGATTTGTACCTATATTGGCTCTTGGTCATTTCAATCTATAACAATTTGGTGCCGTGACTCGGATCAGGGCAACCTAGTGGAAGCCCCCTTGGGGAGGCGCCCCGCTGCTCTGAGCAGGTGACCCCGTGCGAGTGCTGACCTCCAGGACCCTGACCGACAAACTTAAATTGGCAGACAAGCAAAAGAAAGACGGCAACCCCATAATTTTTGTGCATGAAGCTCCCGACGAAGACGCGGGAGTGCGTAAGTATAGGTTGGGAATCCGTCCGGTCGGGGTTGGGTATCCTGGAGTGTGCTGTGTGAGACGCCTGATTGTGGGTGAGTCGAGTGCAGACCCCTAAGCAGTGCGGTTCCCACACCCCGCGAGGGGCTGGGCCACAAACGGGGAAGCGGGAGAGCGTGTGTGTGTGAAGGCACTCCGGAAGATGGGACAGAGGAAGAGCAAGCCCTCTGGTCCCCTCTGGGTGAGGGGACCCGTGTATAACTCCCCCTGTATTACCAGATAGTCCCTTAGGACTAATGATTGCTCAATGGCATGTTTTCCCCTTTAGAGAGGGGAAAGATAGGACTAAAATGATACATTATTGCATAGAAGTTTGGGGTGAGAAGCAAATTAGAAGAGACCACCTTTATTGGCCGATCTTTGGATCTTCTGAGGACTAGATCTGCCAAGCGCTGAACATTTATGTAAATTCTAAAGAACCTTTTAACCTGGAGGAAAGTGAGTATGCTGCCCTCTGGATAGAAAAAAAAAAAACAAAAAAAACCCAAAAGGGAATATGATCAGAACAGCTGGAATGAGGGTGTAGAATAATGAACATCAGGCAGGACCTTTAGCAGATGTTAAATGGCCTATGCAGCATCCTGATTAGAATAGCCAGAACCCACAACACCGGGCACATATCGTGAATTTGAAGATAATAATAATTCAAGGAATAAGAGAATCTGTCCCTCGGGGACAGAACATTAATAAGGCATTTTGCAAACAACAAAAGAAAGATGAGGATCCTACTGAATGGCTGGGGAGACTAAAGAGAAGTTTCCAATTGTACTCAGGGGAGGACCCCGACACCCCTGTGGGACAGGTGTTGTTGAAAACCCAATTTGTGGCAAGATCTTGGGTAGATACTTATGTTTGGAGAGAGGATGAGAATCACAAGAGGCAAGCAAAACTGATGGTTGCTGCGATTCCGGAAGGTCAAAGGACGGGATCCCCACAAACGGGGCCTGCCTGGCGAGGGGTAACTAGTCAGAGAAAAGAGAGGGGGAGGCGAAGCGCAGACCTCGCCCCCGGGCCCCCGTGCGGGCGGCTGTCGGCGAGCTCCCCGCTCCCGGAGCGAGCCGCTGGGGCGGAGCTCATCCTTGCCTGGGGCTGCGCCCAGGGTGGTGAGTGCGGCGGCCGGGGAGAGCGAGAGACGGCGGCGTGAAAACACCGTGGAAAAAGAGGGCCGAGAGAGAAAAGGAAGAAGGAGTGGTGTGGTTCTATTGTAAAAAAAGAAGACATCTCAGGAAGGACTGTAAAAAAAGAATGGCTGATGAAAAAGCATTCCAAGAGGACTAGGGGGGTCAGGGGCTCTATCTGCTGGGGACACAGGAAAGAAAAGAGCCCCTGGTAAAACTCAAAGTTGGTCCCCAGCAACAAGAATTCAAGTTCCTTGTGGACTCAGGGGCAGAAAGGTCAACAGTCCAGACCCTTCCCCGAGGGTGCAAAATTTCAATCGAAAAGGTGCAGGTAGTGGGGACAAAGGGAGAACCCTTTGGAATACCTGTAAAAAAGGAAGTGTTATTTGAAACCAACTACAAAGTAGGGTTGAGATCTTTGTTGCTAGTCCCAGAACCTGATTATAATTTGTTGGGACGGGATTTGATGATTGAATTAGGTATTGGAATTGAAATAATACAAGAGAAATTGAACATTAAGTTGTGCCCTTTGCCCACGACAGATGAAGAAAAACTCAATCCTGAGGTGTGGTACACTCCTGAATCTGTGGGTAGACTGGACATCAAACCCTTTGATGTAACCATCAGAAACCCTGAAATCCCAGTAAGAATTAAAAAATACCCCTTGTCTAAAGAGGGAAGACAAAGATTGAAGCCTGAGATTGGCAGGCTACTCAAGCAGGGATTACTTGAATCCTGCATGTCCCCTTTTAACACCCCTACTTTACCTGTAAAGAAAGCTGATGGAAATTATAGATTGGTGCACAACTTTAGATAAATCAATAAAAGAACTATTGAAAGGTTCCCCGTGGTTGCTAACACTTATACAATATTAAGCCAATTGAGACCTGAAGACCAATGGTATAGCATGATAGATTTGAAAGATGCATTTTGGGCATGTCCTCTGAAAGAGACCTTCAAGGATTATTTTGCCTTTGAGTGTGAGGATCCCAATACCCACAGAAAGCAACAACTGAGGTGGACAGTCCTCCCGCAAGGTTTTACAGACTCCTCTAATTTATTTGGGCAAGCCTTAGAACAGATTTTGCAAAATTATCACTTAGGGGAAGGGGCAGCTTTGGTACAGTATGTGGATGATTTATTAATTGCTGGGAAACATGAGGAAACAGTCAGGCAAGAAAGCATATAACTGCTAAACTTCTTGAGTTTAAAAGGACTAAAGGTTTCTAAGTCCAAATTGCAATTTGTAGAAAAGGAAGTAAAATATTTGTGGCATCGATTAAGTCAAGGAACCAAGAAGCTAGATCCCAAAAGAGTTCAAGGGATTCTTTCTATCCAGGCCCCTAAAACTAAACTCCAAGTAAGGCAATTATTGGGATTGTTTGGATACTGTAGGCAATGGATTGAAAACTTTAGTGGGAAAGTTAGATTTTTGTATGATAAATTACCCAAAGAGGATTTGGTTAAGTGGTCTCAAGGGGACGAGGAGCAGTTAGAAGCCCTTAAAACAGAATTAATGAATGCACCTGTACTGAGCCTTTGGTAAAGGATAAAAACTGGGAGTCATATAAGATAAGAGAAAAGGGGCGGAACAACAGACCTCCTGAAGAATACGCCTGCTGCTAAGAAGATGGTACACCACGCGGCTCGAAGCAACCGAGTCGGCAGGCGAGGCAGAGAGGTAAAAGACTGTGGAGGAAAGAGCTACTAGATTGGAATAATTCAAAAATGTTCCAAGAAATGCCCCAAAGATATTGAAACTGACTCCTTTGGCATGATCAATATGGATCAAGATAACACTCAGAGAGGCAAGAAACAGCTGGGGAATGGGCAACTAGAGTTCCAATTATTTCTGGAACTACAAGGACTCCACCCTTATTGGCAAAGCCTGCTTGCATTTGCCATGCTGTGTAATCCTTTGCTAAGAGAGAATTTACCCCATCCATTCAATTTACACCTGCCGTTCAAGTGGTCCCTGATTAGATGGGAAGACCAAAAGGTGGTCCAAACTGTTACTACTTCTGGAGCACCCAGCTTTACACCTGACCTGTGCCACTTAGTGCCTATACAACCTTGCTTGAACCGGATAGGATTTTATTTCTGTCCAAGCTCAAACCCTGGGCGGGGTTATTGTAATAGTCACGGACAATATTATTGTGCATATTGAGGTTGTGAAACTATTGCATCAGACTGGGCTCCGGGGGCAAGACCTGATAAATTCCTTAAAACAGGATGGGGACCAAGTGGGTGTACTCCCCCTAAAAGGGACTCCAGTGGGAGCACGGTTAGGTCTGGGAATTGCCTATTTATATATGTCAATATATCTCAGCCAGCTGATATCAGATGGATGATGGAGAAAACATGGGGTATGAGGTACTGAGAACTGAGAACTGACCGAGGTGGATTAATATTGATAAAAAAGGAGCACATACCGCATGACAGCCAAGCCATAGAACCTAACCCTGTAACTGCTGAACTCTCACCCCAATTGGAAGATCCTGAGAATACAACTAGCCAGGTAATAAGCAACCAGACCTTCATAACCCCAACTGTGAGCCCCCAACCAAATACTCTCTGGAAACTAGTAGAAGCGGCATTCCGTGTCTTAAATGTAACCAATCCTCAATTCACAAAACATTGCTGGCTTTGTTTTGATATCAGAGCCCCATTTTATGAAGTCATCGGGGTATCTGAGAAGGCCAGACAATTGAATGGTAGTAACCCTCCCCAGTGCCATTGGAAGGAGAATCAAAATCAGGGAATAACTCTTGCCTCAGGAACAGGAAAAGGGAGATGTATTGGAAATGTTCCAAAACATAAAGAACACCTGTGTGAAGTAATAGCAAAAGCCAAACGAGGAGAGAGTCCAGAAACTTGGCTGATCCCTGCTAAAAATACCAAATGGATCTGCTCAAGGGGAGGGCTTACTCTGTGTATTGCTCTTGATGTGTTTAATGAAACCTCTGATTACTGTGTACAAGTGCTAATAGTCCCAAAGATTGTGTATCATCCAGAGGAATACGCCTACAATTCACACATTAGCTCTGAACTTCGAGTGCAAAAAAGGGAACCTTTGACAGCTCTAATGGTTGCCACTCTAATGATTTTAGGGGGAACAGGTGTAGGAACAGGAGTAGCCTCTCTGGTAAAACAAAGTAAAGAGTTTAACTCCCTCAGAGTAGCAGTAGACAAAGACTTAACACGTATTGAACAATCCATCTCAGCCCTTGAAAAGTCTGTAAGATCCTTGTCCGAAGTGGTGTTGCAGAATCAAAGAGAGTTAGATCTAATATTCTTACAGCAAGGAGGGCTATGTGCTGCACTAAGAGAAGAATGCTGTGTGTATGCCGATCACACAGGAATAGTAAGAGACACAATGGCTAAACTAAGAGAGGGATTAGAACGAAGGAAGAGACAGAGGGAAGCCCAACAAAGTTGGTATGAAACCTGGTTCAATAGCTCGCCGTGGCTCACCACTCTTCTGTCAATCATAGCAGGGCCAGTAATATTACTGATCTTAGGGCTAACCTTTGGACCCTGTATTTTTAACAAAATTTCAGAGATAGTAAAAGGAAGGTTAGAAGAAGCACATTTAATGCTGATTAGGGCCAAATACACAGAGATACCTGAAGACTTAGAAGCTGGAGAAGCCCTAGCTTTGAGCTACCAAGAATTAAAACGTTTTAATGAACAAAATGGTAAAAAAGAAAAGGGAGGATTGTGATAAGAGAGGGTAGTCTTTGGGGTTTTTTTTTCCTCTTTCTTTGTTCATTAACCTGAGACATGAATTGAATCCGAACAAACAGAGGAAGGTATTACTGAAAGCTGCAAAGGAAGAGAAATAGCATAATCATGCAAACCCTGCTTGCTCAGCAAAGAGACCTGTATAACCATATATGGAAAAGGTTGTTATAAATAAGGGATCAGATTATCAATTTAACAATTATCCATTTATTTTGTACTACATTGTAGCTTTGTTTAAATGTAATTTTGTACTCTGTTGTAGCTTTATAAGTTAAAATTTCTCTTGCAGTTTAAGAAAAAGCCCCCACTTAGTTGTGAAGAAACCAGCTTCTTATCAGGGCTTGCACTCCAATGCAGGAATTTACGACCCCCTCCTTACCCCTTTCGAAGCTGGCCTGCCTGGAGAGTAGTAGATAAGGAAAAAGACAGAAAGAAAAAAAAAAGAGAAGGAAAGGGGCTGAATATGCAAACTAGAGCTGAAAAGACCCTTGAGAGTAAAAAATCCCTAGAAAATAATAATTTAAAACGAGCCAACAAACTTTTAAGAAAAATGAACCAGGTTGCTCTATAGGCAACTACTACCTGGCCAGCTTTTGAGTTCTCCAAGAAGTCACCGTAACAAAAAAGTCTATTGGAGCCACTGCCCTGAGGACAGCGAATTACCACCACCGCCTTCGTATACCCCTTGGTATACAGCCACGCCTCGTGAGGAACACTTGAAGGCCCGGCTCTATCACAGGGAGTGGCAGAGCCGAAGTTCCTCCTCCTCCAAGTCAAAGCTGGGGCAACGAAGCTGGCCGGAGCCCCCACCCGAGCTGATCACTTTTAATAAAGGCTTAAAAAGGACCATCAGTCCTGCCCTTTTTTTTATTTCAAAGGTTATCCACAGGTCAAAGCTGCCTGTGAGGAAGAGGATAGAGCCTTCCTCCCGACGACCACCGAAAGACAGAATAAGACCCCCAGTAACCCGCCACACGCAGACGCAGAGTACACTGGAAAGGAATCATGTCAACCAGAAGAGAAAATGTATAAGAACTGAGGTACTGGGAGGGAAAGGCACGCGCCGTTGGCAGAGCTGAGACTCCCCAGTCGCCCAGCGCTGTTTTGCTTGGTGCCGCTTGCTTAATGATTCAATAAATTCCTGATTGATTTGTACCTATATTGGCTCTTGGTCATTTCAATCTATAACAGTTCCTACCAGAGGGGAACAGAAAAGAGAGCAGAGAGGGGAAAAAAGAGACAGAAAGAGGAGACGGGGATTGTTACCGTTGTATCCTGGGATCTCTGTCAGCGTCAGCTCCGCAGATGGAGCGTGTGTGCTGCAGGCCAAGATTGATGCGATACGCGGAATAAATAAATAGACTCCACAACTCGATGTAGTTATGAAGTGGGTATGTATGTCAGCGCCCGGCACAAGTGAGATAACTCTCCAAAAACTTGTGCCCCGAGCCTCAGTCTGACCCACATCTTTATTCACAAAGGTGTTCCATATGCAATAGATTACACAACTTTTCTATGCATATTCAACCCTTGGCCCCGCCTGTCCTCGCCTCTCATGCTAAATAGGTCTCCGCCCTTCTGAGCATGCGTGGTTTGCTGTGGTGGTCGCACGGGGGTCTCTCGGTGGTCTCTGAGGCTGAAGATTGTGGGTCTTCCTCTCGTTGAACTCTTGAACTTTTCTCCTCTGGGCATGCGCTGTTGGTCCTTTGGTGCTTATCTGTAGTCTTGGTAAGCTTGGCGACAGCGGAGCTCTCTTATCTGGGTTCTCTGCATTCCTTGGTCTTCTCTGACATTGTCCTTTATGCAAGAAGCTTTAGGGATTTGCATTTTCTTATGCCCTTTGTACCATGGCAGAGGTTTCACAAGTAAAAAGGTTAAAATTCTACACATAATTCTACAACCTAAAATTTAAATGTTTTAATTTATTTTGTTAATTCAAGTGAATTCTAAAAATCTCTATTTCAAGATGAGCCAGCGTAGCTCTTATGACCGTCCGAGCGCGACAGCCAAGCGGTGGCAGCAGCGTGTCTCCGGTGTCGGCCAATGACAGCTGCGGGCCGGCTGCCGAGGGCCAGGCTGCTGCAGGTCAGGCTGCTCCGGGGCAAACTGCTGCGGGCCAGGCTGCTGTGGGAAACGTGGCAAACGTGGCAAACATGGTGGTGACAACAGCTGCTGGCTGCTTGCAGGCAGCGTCTGCTCCGCAGAGAAACAGCGGAGCATCAGGCTGTCGCAGGGACGAGCTGTCTCGGGCAAGCAGCGAAGCAGGGCAGGACAGGAAAGCAGGACCGCAGGAAGGAAAAGGTGAGGGGAGGGGGAGGAGGGCCAAGCTGTCCCTCTGGGCAAGCCCCCACTCCCTCCAAGGAGCCCAAAGCGAAATCGAGCTCGTTTGTGTCAGTTAACTGCTTTAATGTGCTAAGGCTCCTCCCACAACCTGATTTCCAGGGCATCCAGGCATCTGCCCCATCAGCAAGTGGGGGGTCGCTTCCCGATCGTTGAAGCTTTCTCTGTCCTGACTGGCTGTCAGGTGAAGCCTCCCCGGGGAGAGGACTCCCTTTCATCACCTGTGCAACCCCTAGAGTAATTTTTCATCTCATATATAACACGTGTTGAGGCATAAATAAAAATCAAATTGGTCCCTCTCATCAGCTAACAAAAAAAGACATAATACTTTGAAACAACTGGTTTCCCAAACTGCAAGGACATCTTCTGTATAGTGCTAAAAACTACTAAATCTAGTTTGGCTTATCTTAGCATCTTTAACCTTGAACAACAAAGGCCCTCAAAACATTCTAAAGACTGTTTTATTGCAGCAAGAGCCATTATTACTACACAATCTCATGGCTGCAGCTATAAATGAAGAAAATCTCATTATTTCTGAACATTAGCGTTTCCAAATGCATTTATAATCAGCATTGGGATAGTCAGAAAATTAAGACAGTGATCATAAAGGGTTTGAGAAATGAGGCAGAAAACCCCCACAATTTCTGAGTTTCCACATAATGCAAATTATTTGAATAAAGCTGTATAATGGAACTGCAAGAGACAATTCCATTCAGGAAGGCAGAATAAAGTATTTCATTATCAAAAGAATCAAATCAAGCATTACCAAATTAGGGGTTACTTATGGAAGCAGCACTGGCAAAGATCCAGGCATGACCCCAGTCACAACAGCAGGAGGGGTGGGAGTCCCTCTGTGACACACAAATGGAGGACCAAAGGCAGTGGGGACTAACAGCTGTAAGAGCATCTCCTCAACGTTTTCCCTACATGTATTTGAGTTATTTCTCCATGACTAACTAAAACGTTTTTACCCCTTTCCAAATCCTTAATCCAAACAGCTCTAAATTTCATGGCAAGTTCCAACTCCTGCAGCACAACAAGACAAAAATATTTTTAGGATCACTACCCCTGAAACACTTAAAAGTTTCATGGGTTATGTTAATAAGCCAACTTTTTAAAAAATAATTTGAAATGAAGGATAAAGCTAGCAGTGCAGAAGTGGCTGACAACTGTCCCAGTTCTTTGGACTACCTGGTGGATAAGTGGATTTAATGACACCACCTGAGTTATAAGTTTCCATGATGGATCTTCAAAGTTCATCCTGCCCATGAAACCTCAAATCATTTTGCAGTTTGATTCTAAATAAAAAAACACATGCAAAAATACTGTGGATAAATCTTCCCTGCAAAATGCCACTATGCAAAGATTAGTTTGTACAGAATTTTTCTAAAAATAAGGTATATATGAAATATTATTTGAAATATTTCAACTGAAATGTACTTTTTCCCTTTGGAAGTGTTTAAAAGATCACATAGGAGTGGAGAGTGAATAATTTGGCATTGCTTAGCCCCAAGAAAAGAAGATAAAAGAGGAACAAAAGAACAGACTACAAAAAAGGTTGATGCACAAAGGCAAGGAATAATCTGTTCAATGTCCTTGTGGATAGGGACAGAGATAACCCACTTCAACTGGTCCAAAGAAAATCTAAGTCAGGTAAGAAGTGAAACTTTTTAAAATTAAGGTCAGGGCAGTACTGAGAGGTTGGGCTTCCTGAGCAAGCCTTGAAATCTCTGATGTGGGAGATGCTGAAGAAGCAGAGCAGGGCGAAGATTTATCATAGAGAGATTCAGGAGTAGATGATTGTAGAAAGGAGACAAAAGATGGCATCTATTTTTGCCACTATGTATTTCTACAGTTGTCTCCAAAATCAGTCCCACTTATATCACCAAGCAGCAGCAACCTAAGAAAATTCCAGCACAAATACAAATGAAACCATGGTTGGAAGAAAGTTAAGACACTTAAACTTCTCTTGAAAAGTAGCAGCTACTAAAGGGCCTTATGGCAGGGTTTTACACCTTATGCAGTCTGCAAGAGTAGTGTAGGAGGTTTGACACTGCAGTTCAGATGTGTGATTAACGGCATCAGCAGATCAACACAGTTTTGCTTGAGTCTGAGGCAGATGCACAGGCTGAAAACCCAAGTGTTCCCTGGTTTGACAGCAGAAGCTCCATTAAGAACCTTTGCCAAGCTGGACAGGGGAGCATCAGCGCAGCAGTCTCCCTTTTAGCAGCTGTAACACACCCAGTACTCACAGAATATGCTGAGTTGGAAAGGACTCACAAGGATCACCAAGTCCAGCTCCTGGCCCTGCACAGTACCATCCCCAAGAGTCACACCATGTGATTGAGAGCATTGTCCAAATACTTCTTGATTTCTGTCACACTTGGTGCTGTGACCACTTCCCTGGCGACCCTGTTCGAGTGCCAACTACCCTCTGGGATTTCTTTGTTTGAAAGACAGGTGTCTGCCAAGGAAGGCAGGAGCCTCCCTTGAAATGAAGAATGAAACCCCCTTCCCTCCGAATTATTACAATTTTGAAATGAAGGGGGTTTCAGGCAAAGATATAAAGAATAGGAATAACAGTTTTTTACTTAAATATGTATATGTATAACAGGCAAACAAACAGCAATAATTATGGCAGTGACAGCAAACAAGCACAAACCCAGTGCAGCCTCTCTCGGCTGTCAGGCCCTTTCCCC
>JACBWW010000791.1:0-15686 GCA_020086605.1 Lanius collurio | reverse complement strand
AACACAGGCACAGGAAGAAGCAGCAGGGGCTCTTTTGCAGCCGTGCCCAAGAGAGACTGGAAGGGTGCCCTCCTTCTGGTCTCACTTTGCTGGGTTTCTGTCTGCCTCTGAGGCAGGGACTACGATTCCTCAGTTGTGGGGACCAGAAGCGCAGCCAGGATCCCGACACTGCCTGACAGCGCTCTGGACACCGGGATGGCCACGCATCTGCGTCTCAGCCATTGTGCTGCTGCTTTGTTTGTTCTTAGGCATGCCCGAAGCTCTCTGCTAAGTCAGGATGGTCTCTGGGTCTGCCCTCTTCCTGATCCTGTGCAGGGATGGAGCACTGCTGTGCTTTCAGGAAGCTGCTCTTGAAAACTTGCAGCATTCTGAGCTCCTTTGCCCTCCGTGGAGGCTTGCCATGTTATCCCTCACAGCTGCCTCCGGAGCATACTCCAGTTGGCTCTTCTAAAATCCAAGGCCTTCAGGGGGCTCAGCAAGACCTTTAACTCCACAGTGTTGTGCAAGTGGACCTTCAGGACAGGGACCTTTGCAGCCTGAGCTGCCCTCGTTCCTCTGTGTCTCTGCACAAAACACGGCACAGAAGAGAACGGCAGGAGGGGCCTGCGTGTCCCAGGGCTCGGGTTTTGCACTGCTCCAGCACCACAGGGACGCAGGTCAAGTGAAGAAGCCAAACTTTTTATTAATGTCAAGCGAAGCAAAGGGATGAGCCAGGAGGGAAAAGGGGGGATGGGCAGGGTCAGAGGACTGGAGGGACGGAAGTGTCAAAAGGGAGGGAGAGAGCAGGAGCTATGGGAGCTTTGCACAGGCTCAGCTGTGAGCAGCATCAGCTGTGCCTGGATGTCCAGCCACTCTAGTCTCCAGGTGGTCTCATCTTCTATGGTATCAGGAGATCTTAGAGGGACACTGCTTCTGAGCCAGCAGATCAACGAGCAGATGAAAGCAGTTCCGCAGCTCTTTTGCTGAGTAACTGCTGAACTATTACGTTTGTGTGGGAAGGGCTGTCATCTCTTCTCAGGGCTTGAAGGGCTGGGAAGAGACACAAACAGAGGCACGGTCAGAGCCTGGATCTGCGGGAATCCAAGGAGACCTTCCTGCCAGGGCCATCTCAGCCTGCTCTTGCCATGGCCAGAAGACAGCAGGGGCCAACGGGATCAGCTGGAAGGTGCTGGCCATGAACCTCCTCAGCGTGTCCCTGAAATCTCTCTGTGCTCTGCCCACGCCACCCCGAGTCCACACGTGGAGCAAAGACCCCGAGGGCCAGGGCAGAGATTGCAGCTCCCGAGCCAGGCCCTGCAGAATGCCCTGCCAGCCCCTGCTGATAGCCCGCTGCATTCACTCACCCTCAGAGAGGACCTGGAGCTCTCCTGGCTGCCCCTTCAGGTAGCGCCCGGCGATGCCTGGGAACACAGAGGCTCTGAGGGCCCCAGCGCCACAGCTCCCTGCCAGCGGCGCTGCCAGCCCTGTGGCCACACGCTCTCCTCCCCCCGGCAGGGCTCAGCCCGGGCCCTTGCCGCATCCGGACGCCCGAGGGCACGGCTGCGAGAGGGCGGCAGCGGCCCCGAGGGCAGGCGGGGCTCCACGGCCCCGGCCCGGATCCCGCTGCAGCCGGGGCAGCAGCCGGGGCTGGGGCCGAGCTGCGGCGGGGCGGGGAGGGCTGGTGGCTCACCAATGAACCCGATGGCCGCGTCTCGCAGGGGCTCCTGTGGGCCGTCCACGTAGTCGATGGCCCGGTACAGGTGCTGGGCGGCTCGGCTCCTGTCCTCTGCCAGCTGCAGAGAGCGCCAGGAGGGAAGGGTCGGCGCGGGCTCAGCCCCTTGGCCGGGCGCTCCCTGCGCCCAGCCCTGGCCTCCCCTGCCCGCACAGCCCCGAGGCCCGGCCAGCAGTCCCTGGCCGCGGGCTCTGGAGGGGGCCGAGGGCCGGCTGCTGCCCGGGGAGCCGCGGTGCCGCCCCGCCCCACGGCCCAGCGGGGCCGGGGCTCCATCGGCACCCGGCTCGGGGCCAGAGGAGCCTGGAGAAGAGCCCGCGCGGCCCAGGGAAGGGAGCAGCGGGTCGGGCGCAGGCTGGCGCCCCTGGGTGCAGCACTGGGCAGGGGCACAGCTGCCAGCCCCACACACTGGGCACCAGGGGCAGGGGGCTTCTGCAGGCCATCCTTACCAGGCACTTAGCAAACTTCGATATCTTCTGCATCTTCACCAGCTTCTTGAGATTTCTCCTTTTCAGGAACTCAGACGCACATTGCAGCGTTTGCTGAGAAGCCTGGAGAACAGCAGAGACCCAGAGATGGCGCCACAGCCCAGGGCACAGGACCCACATCCTGTGCTGAGGCCAGGAGGAGGCTGCAGCCCGTGAGACAGGAGGGCAGGAGGCAGCTGAGCCCCCTCCAAGGAACACACATCAGCCCATGAGTCCTCACCTCTGCCACACGCCGGTTCTCATCATGGCAGTGCAATAAAAGTGGCAATAGGCTCTGGTCCACAATAGTCTTAAGGGGCTTTTTTCCCTCTTCCACTACCAACTTCATCACCTCGTGGAAGAGACGAATGGAGAGCAGCTGCACATGGCTGTTGTCCTGGTGGAAAGGACAAAAGCTCAGCAGCAACTTCTCCAGCCCATGTGAGCAACAGCCCTAAAATCCACAGGGCACAAAGCGTCTGGTCAGCAGCCAGTGCCTGTGGCTGGGGGCACAGAGCCTTACGTGATCAAAGAGTGGCAGGAGTGCCTCAGCCAGTTTCGGGGCGGTGGTGCTGGATATGGGGATGTCTCTCTTCTCCAGCTCATTCAGGAACACAGAGAGGGACATCCTGACCACCTCTCCATCAGCATCTCCCAGCATCTCCACAAGCCGTTGAGACAGGCTTCCCATTCTTCTGGCCTGTGAGGAACACAAGGCTGTGCTGTGAAGCCATGAACGGCTGCACTGCCTCCACCACCCTGGCCCTGCAACCCCACCCTGCTGCTGCAGGGCCCAGAGGCCAAGGCCTGTCCTGAAGCACTCGGGCTTCCCTTCCTGCCACACTGTGCTGGCCTCAAAGGCTGAGGTGGCCCAGCAGCCATGGCTTGAGGGGGCACTCGATCCTGGGAGGCCTCCAGCCCTGGCCTCAGGCTGCTTACCTGCTGCTGAGAAGGACCACCGCTCTTATCAAAAAGATCCAGATCTGAAGCGTCAATGACAGTAGGAGTGGGTGCGGTGTCAGTATTTGCAAGGGCCTGAGTCTCTCTGGTGTTGGTGTTTGTGATGGCCATGTCCTCAGTCACTGCCACGTCCGTCTTGCGCTTGTCAGATGTGCTGAGATCAGGCTCTGCCTGGAGCTCAGTCAGCCCAGAGTCAGGCTCAGCTGTGCCCTCAGTTCCTGTGGTGGTGGTGGTCTTCCTACGCTGAATGCGCAGGAACCTGCGGAACATCTGCAGGAGAACAAAGGACAGGGAGGAGAGGGATGTTCCATGGGCGCTCCAGGCACGGTGCTCGGCTGAGCAGCGACAGCAGGCCCAGCCCAGGTGGGGATGGCTGCAGGTACCTGCACTATCCTGCGGAAGCGGCCCTGCTCTTGTGTCCGGTCCAGAGCTGCATCTGGCACAGAGCGAGCACAGGCAGAGCTGAGGGGCTGCGGGAGAGGCCGGAGAACACAGCCCAGCCCTGCGCTCCCCAGGCAGGGACAGCCCCGGCATGCCCAGGGGATGGAGCACGGCTGCTGCGGGGGGTCAGGCCCGGCCCCTCTTCTGTCCTGTCCATGGGCATGTCCACGGCAGGTGGGATGGAATGGGGCCAAGCTGGCTGCAGCCATCAGCCCTGTGACCCAGCTCCGCCACTCACCATCCTGTGGCTGCTGGAACTGTACCACATTAGGCTGCTTTCCTTTCTTCTTATTCAGCCTGAACAGGCCTAGGCGTCTCTCTGCCATCCCAAAATCTGGTGGTGTGAGAACTGCAGGAGAGAGCCTTTGGAAGGCCTCTGGGTTGAAAAGTCCCACGGTCTTGCCTTGAGGGCACTGGCCGCAGGGATGGGAGGTGCCTCAGAAAAGCTGTGGGGCACCAAGTCCCACGGTCTGGCCTCGAGGGCACCCGCAGGAGTAAAGTAAAAGAAAAGCTCCGGGTCAGCAGGGAACGAGTGGGCTCTGCGGAGACTCCTCACAGCACCGCTCGGTCCCGTCCTGTCCCGTCGCGTGCTCTGAGCACTGTGGTGTGGCCGTGTTGCCGCCAGCCCCTATGTCAGCACGTGTCACAAAGGGCCCTGGGACGCCCTGTCCCGTTCCATCCGGTGACCACGCTGCACCGTGTCACAAAGGGCCCTTGCACACACTGCCTGCCCTGGGGCCGTCCCCAGCGCACCCCAAGAGGGCCAGGGGTGAAGGAATCCCTTGCCCCAAGTGTCTAAAACAGCCCGACAGGAACTTTAGCAATGGCTGCAGCCATAAGCAAACGCTCCCCTGCTCTGCGGGCTCGGGGCAGCACCAGGAGCCCCCACAGCTGCCGACGCAGCCGCAGCGGGAAGGGCTCGGGGGCTTCCACAGAAGCTGGCACAGCCTCCTTGGGACACGTCCCGGCTGGTGGCCACGCTAAAGCCGGGGCTGTGGCACAGACAAGGAACGTGTGGGCCAGGGCACGACTGCTGCTCTGACCCCTGGGCCCCGGGGAGCACTGAAATCAGCAGGTGTGGCAGAGGCCCCGCCAAAGCAGACCTGCCACCCCCCGAGCCCTGGCAGTGCTGGTGCTTGTCTGCTGCCCCAGAGACCTGTGCCCCTGGGGGCTTCTCTGCCAGAGGGCAGCCAAAGCCAAGGGGCATTGGGGTCTGTGCTCCTTCCTACTGGGGCTGTTGGCAGGAGCTCCTGGAGCAACTGGGGGCAACACTTGGTATCTGACATGAGATGTTGCTCCTTCCTGGAATGAATTTTTTCATGGAAGGGATTAGCAGTAGCACCAGAACAGCTTCAGTTGCTGAGGACAAAGAGATCCTACAGAGACACTGGGAAGTTTCCTTGTGCTTTTCTGTCTTTCTTGCATTGTGGAAATTAAAGAATCGTCCCAGCCTGTGATATTTAACATTCCAGTTGCTGCGTGTCTGGCTGTGGCAGCTCATGTCCAAACACAACTGTGCCCCTGCTGAGCACGGCAATGGACGGCCACAAACAGGGAGGTTCCCCAGGGAACTCCAAGGGACACACCTGGGGAAGTGCAGAGGATAGGGATTGTTGTGGGAGGAGCCGCTGTTCGGTGTCTCTGGTGATGGTGCCAGCAGCCGGAAGGAGCAGCCACGACAGGCGCTGGAAGCAGACATGTCCTGCCCTTCTCTGCTGTCACATGGACTCGGGACACACTTGTTGTCCCAGGTCCAGCAGACTTGATGCAGGAACGAGGGAGGGCCTAACCTCCTCCACTGTTAAAATCATGGATCTTGACCCAAATCAAGTTGCTGTGAAGTTGGAAGACTTGTGACTGACTGGAGTGGGAACTGGATGGAACTCTGAGGAGATAAACTGAACAGGAAATGGGTTTTAAAGAGAGACCTCTTGCTCCCTCTGTTCTTGTTCAGTCTTTTGCTAAGGCCAAAAGATTGAAAACAAACCTGCTTCTAAAACAGCAAAGGCAAAAGACTTCCATTCCTCCCCCAGACAGTCACAATATCCTACTGACTTTTTGCTATCACTGCAGAGTATTTCCAGCTTCAGCAACTAGCACAGAAGAAATGAAAACTTGCATTTTGAAGCCTGTCTGGAAATTAAATCCCTGATGCTCTATGGGAATCAGCTATTCACAAGAAAAAAAAGCTTCAGACCTCTCAAACACCCTCTTGGCTCTTGCA
The DNA here is from genome assembly GCA_020086605.1 of Lanius collurio. Lineage (NCBI taxonomy): Eukaryota > Metazoa > Chordata > Aves > Passeriformes > Laniidae > Lanius > Lanius collurio. The sequence continues at coordinate 9,886 of JACBWW010000791.1, read as the reverse complement.
GTGCATTGAATTATCTTCAGAACAATGGAAAGACTTTTAAGTTCATGAGAACAAAAAAGGGAGGGTTTCCACCAACACAGAGACAGTAAAATCTCCAAGTAAATTTTAAGGGTTCTCTGAAATCAGAAGCAAAAGCCATGCAGATTTGACAGCACAAATATTTCCCATGTCTCAAGAAAAGCAAATGTTCAACACACTAACTCTGGACAAGACAAGCTGTGAAGCTGCTCTCCAAAGAAGTCCAGAAATACTGAATACCCCATTTGGCTAACATGAATCTCACAAAGCATAATAAAAATTCTCACAGGACCCTGCCTTCCTATCTGCACAGGAACAGGGAGAATCTGAGCAAATGACATTTTTCTATGCTAGGGAACCAAGCCTACGTCTTGTTTCTCTAAATCAACTGCATTCCCAGAGCCACACGATGATCTCCTGATTTGCTGTTCAGTCTTTTGCTACTCCACAGCATATTTTCATTTCTCATTTGAGCCCAGATGTCCCTTTGCTTCCCCAAGCTGGGCATGGTTTTCTTGTAAGTCAACATCTCTTCTTGTGGTGGGGATGCCCAAGCTGAAGGACAGATGAGGACTCAAAGATCTGCCTGCCCTTAAGATTTTCCAGAGGGAAAAAAAAAAAAAAAAGAGGAAGTCAGGTTTCAAACTCATCTCCAGACAAATACCTGAGTACCTGTTCTCCACTGGGCTACACGTAAGTACTGCAAAATGGGGCTGCCTGAGGGAACAGGCAGGATTTTGAACAGGACAGATGAAATCCCCTCCTTCCATAGGAGCACACAGACTCTCCTATTCGTCCTTTTCAGGTTCACAAGCTGCACCATGACTTTTCTCCGTCATAGCAACATCCAGATGGAAACTATTACCTCTCTACCACCATTCCATTTCTTCTCCTGATTCTAATCTTGCTATCTTGGCTTTTTTACATGATCACTCAGCATGTCCACAGGAAAGGAGGAGTCCAAGAAAGAAGAGCAGTACTCCCTGACAGCTTGTCTACAGAGACACTTAGCAAGAGAGACTGCTAACAATCCTCTGAGTCCACACAAAAATCACTGCTTGTGGGACAAAGAGCCACCACAGAACCTTCTCCTACTTGTGTATTAAACAGACCAAAACCAAAGTCTTAACTATGAAACTACTGACGGCAACAACCAAAAAACCCCTTTAATCGTTGCCAGGAAGGGGAAATTGAGTAGGGAATGTACATTCTCACTTCCACAAGCACATGGATAAACATCTGCTGAGACAACACTTGGAAACATCCAGTATAAGCGAGTACTTGAGGAAATGTTGGAATGGATCTTAGGAACAATAATTTTAGTGATAGAGGGGTCTTGTTGAAAGACGATACTGGAGAAAATATTTTTGTCCATAAATCTGCTATTGTAAAAAAGAACCCCAAAGTGATGTTCCAAGCTTAGAAGAAGGAGAAAGAGTAGAATTTAAAATTGTGCAAGGAAGGAAGGGCCCACAGGCCGCATGTGTTACAGGTCCTGGGGGTGCCCCTGTGAAAGGTAGTAGATATGCTGGACAATATCCACATAATCCCTATCCTTTCCCCTATCACACTTTCCCCTTTTATCCCATGTCCCTTTATCCCCCATATATGCCCAGCCCAAATCTCCCTTTCTGGCTCCCCTCACAAAACCAGTCCTTTCCATTTGCCATTAATCCCTTTGCAATGCCGATGAGTGGGATGAAAAGGAGGGAGGGAAGAAATTAACTGTCATTTTCTAAGATGCTCACAGGTATGTTGCTGGCTGCCCATCCGTAGAAACCACAAAACAACCGAAGCCGTTTTATGGGGTGCTTTATTAGGGCCCGGGAGGTCTGAGGACTCGCATCCAAAGTCAGACACCTCTGACCCTCTAAGATTTTCACACACTTTATATACTTTTATGAACGGATTACTTCATACCACACAAGCTTAATTTTTAACTTGACTTACATAACGGTTGTCATATTCTTTTGAGATTTATGGTTCTATTCTACTATTCTTTTAGATTATAAATTCTACATGGTTGTCTAAACATACAATTATTGTAACAGCTGGGTACAGGTAATCATGTCCTTTCTACAAGTTCAGCATGCTCCACTAAGTCCTTTGATTATACAGAGGCAAATCCTACATGCTCTTGCCAGAGGGTTGCTACATCTACATTCCACGACTAGGCCGCAGCTAAGCCTTAGCACAACTACTACTATTTGCTTCTACTTCCAACAACTCCTCCCTTTTGAGCATTCTTCATTTCTTGCAAGGATGCTCAATCTTGTTTTCTCTTCATGATCTTGCTTTGAGCTCCATAGATTCTTTATAGGGTGGTGGAGGTGATGGTTTCCTGGTCACTGCTGCTATCAGTCTTCTTGAATGGATGCGTTCTTTATTGATGATTCCTACAAGACACTTATACACTCCTAAAATTATCAGTAACAGAATTATAAACATAACAGCATACTGGATTACTGACGAAATCCACCCAGAGACCTGGAGCCCTAGTGAGTCAAATATGGCCCCAATCCAATTATGTTGGGCCTCTTTCTCAATTTCTTTAGTTCAGTGTTCAACGGATTCTAATTGGGAAATATCTTTTTCTACTTCTTGCGTCATGTTTGGGATATGGATACAACAATGATCAATCTTTTCACTCAAATAACTGCAAACTCCATGTTCTTTTAGTAATAGCATGTCTAGAGCCATCCTATTCTGCAGGGTCATTCTGATTGTTGCTTGTAACTGTAGATTCAAATCTTTAAACCCTTTCTTAGTAGCTGCAGGTCCAAGTAAAATTGACATAATTTTCTGGCATATTGACAACTGGAATTATGCCCCAAGGTATAGGATCACCTGCTGCCTGTGGTAGAGGCAAACATGCTGTAATCTGTGTTACATTCTGAACCATTCCAAAGTCTCTTATTAATCCTACTACCAAATTTTCTTGTTTTTGTCCTCTGTGAGATGTGAGAGTTGCGTTCTCTGCTTCTCGTATTTTGTGTGGGACTGTCGTCTCTTCGTCAAAGAGACGGTATATATTCCATGTGTAGGGTTCACTCCCTGATTCAGGTGGGACCAGGCTCTAACCTTTCTTTTTCTATAGTCTGAATAAGATCCACATACTACTATACATAAGTATTGCCCCTCAATTTCTCCCATTATAGGATCAGAATGATTCAGCCATCCAATTCCTCGTTTTCCCATGTCTTTACAATTAGTTTTTCCTTGTGCTGGGTCCCATAGTTTTTGTGGTCCCATTTTCTACCATATGACTTGCAAAGAGGATCCACAGTCTTTCTGATGGGTGAATGAACAGTTAATTTTTAGAGGCGGACCATTCCACATGTCCACCACCACAGTGGGAGGATTAACTTTTACTTCTCCCACTGTACGATTTTCCCAAGACATGACCGTTAGATTTATTTGTTTATAATCAAAACTATACCTGATCTGAACCAAACATTTGTACTTTCCTGTTTCGCTCAGAGCTACCTGAAATAATTGAAGGGTAGTATAACCTTGTTGTGTATCTTTATCCCAAACAGTAACAATTCCTGTACTCACTCGTTTTTGATCTCTTTTCCACATGGCCTTTACCTCTGTGGCTCCAGCTCCCTGGTTGTCAGTAATCGTGCAAGTCAGATTGACATTCATTCCTGTCATCACAGCTACATGAGGCTCGGAAACAGAGACAATAACAAATCCATTAATTGTCACGAATTTTAACAAAATTAACAACAGAATAATCAAGAATGCTGTTTTGCACAAATTATCATCCGGGTTGGGGAGACCACTTGGGTTTCCCATTGAGCTGGAACTTTCTTGACTCGGGTGTAGTGGATCCATGTGTCGTTTCCTTCTACCTTTACTGCAGTGAAGGTCGTTAGGATCACTTGGTGGGGGCCGTCCCATGTTTCTTTCAGCGGGTCAGTATGCCAGTTTTTCACATACACCCGGTCTCCTGGTTGTATGTCGTGTACAGGATTCTCCAGAGGAAGTGGGCGATTCCACTGCAAAGCACCTCTCAAGGCAGTGAGAACTCTGTTAAGTGACATAACATAATTGAAAATTATCTGGTCACCTGACACATACATATCTCCTTTCAGTGTGGTAGCATGATAAGGTTTCCCATACAAAATTTCATACGGGCTAACTCCTATCCTTTCTCTGGGTTTAATTCTGATTCTAAGCAGAGCTAACGGTAGTGCCTGGGGCCATTGTAATTTTGCTTCTTGACAAATTTTCTTAACTTGATTCTTCAAAGTCTGATTCATCCTTTCTACCTGACCACTAGACTGGGGTCTCCAGGGAGTATGAAGGTTCCATGTAATACCTCGCATCCGAGCCACATCCTGAACTACTCCTGCCACAAAGTGCGGTCCCCTATCTGATGACAATCCTAGTAGTACTCCAAACCTGGGAATTATTTCTTTTAGCAGTGTCTTAACTACTTCTTTGGCCTGATTCGTTCTGCATGGAAAAGCTTCTGGCCACCCAGAAAAGGTACACACGTACACCAACAGATATTTGTAGTTCTGAGCTTTAGGTAATTCAGAGAAATCTACTTGCCAGTAGTCACCTGGTTCTGGCCCTGCCTGAATTTTTCCTAACTGAATTTGCTTCCTAACAATAGGATTATTTCTTAAGCAGATTGGACACATTGCATTCACCCGTTTTGCAAACATTAACATCTGGTTAGAAATTATTTCTTCCTTCAAAAATTTTACTAAAGCCTCTGCACCCCAATGGCATTTATTATGTTCAGTCTCTAGGATAGTTTTCATGATTTTGGTGGGTACCAGAACTTGTCCTGAGGATGTTACATACCAGCCAGTGGCATTCTTCTGAGCTTGTGTTAAATTTGCCAGCTTCTCGTCTTCTACCGAGTATTGTGGTTTCTGTGCAAGGAAAGGGGTCACCGGACTTACCCTCGTAGGAATGACGGCCATTTGTGTCCATACTTCCCGTGCAGCACTCTTTGCAGCCATGTCTGCCAGTCTATTCCCTTGAAATATCTTTCCTTCTTCTCATTGATGACCTCTCACGTGCATCACTGACACTTTTGCAGGTTTATGGACAGCATCCAACAAGTCCAATATCTCTGCTCGATGTTTTATCGCAGTTCCTTGAGAGCTCAACAGCCCTCGTTCCTTCCACAGTGCTCCATGAATGTGCACTACTCCGAATGCATATTTTGAATCTGTCCATATATTTACCTTCTTGGCAGTACTGAGGATGAGGGCTCTCGTCAGTCCGATGATTTCCGCTTTCTGGGCCGACGTTCCGGGAGTTAATGCTTTTGCTTCGATTACCTGCGTGGTAGTAACAACAGCATACCCAGCATACCTGGTTCCGTTCTCCACGAAGCTGGATCCATCCGTGAACAATTCCCACTCAGGGTCTCCCATGGGTTCATCTTTCAGGTCCATTCGGCTGGCGTACACCTGTTCAATGGTTTCCACGCAATCATGGGCTAACTCGCCCTCATCCCGTTCGCTGCGGAGGAATTCTGCTGGGTTAATGTGGTTAGTAGTTTTTAGCTCCACATCATCTTGTTCCCTTAGTACTGCCTGGTATTGCATCATCCTGTTTGAGGATAGCCAATGACCCCCCTTTTGTTCCAAAACTGCCAACACCATGTGGGGTACAAACACATCCATCTTTCTTCCTAGGGTAAGTTTCTGTGCTTCTTGAATAAGGATCACAGTAGCTGCCACTGCTCGTAAGCAGGCTGGCCACCCGGTGCTGACATTGTCCAGCTGTTTTAAGAAATATCCCACCGGGCGCTTCCAGGACCCTATTTTCTGAGTTAGCACTCCCAACGCAAGCCTTTGCCTTTCGTTAACATACAGCTGAAAGTCTTTGTTTAAGTCTGGCAGCCCCAAGGAAAGGGCTTCTTTCAAGGCTCGTTTAAGGTCCTGGAAGGCTTTCTCTCGTTGTGAGGTCCAGTCTAGTTGTGATTCTTTCAATGCCTCGTACAGAGGTTTGGCTAGCAGTCTGAAATTTGGTATCCACAGCCGACACCGACCTACCATACCCAGAAAGGACCTCAGCTCCTGATGATTTCTGGGTAGAGGTATAGCACAGATTGCTTCTATCCTGTTAGTCCCTGGTTTCCTTTGACCTTGCGTTATTTCACATCCCAGGTAAAGCACACTTTCTTTCAGGACTTGAGCCTTTTCTTTTGATACTCTATACCCCGCTTGTCCCAGCATGTTAAGTAATGCAATGGTTAACTTGAGGCACAAGTTTCTCTCATCAGTGGCCAACAAAATGTCATCCACATATTGTAAAAGGACATAAGAAAAGGGAGACTCTTTTACCTGTGTAGTCTTCCACCCGTCTAATCCCTTGGCCAACTGATTCCCAAAAATCGTGGGGCTGTTCTTGAATCCTTGAGGCAATCGAGTCCATGTGAGCTGTTTCTTCCTTCCAGAATTCGGATTTTCCCATTCAAAAGCAAAATATTTCCTACTTTCAAATGCCAAAGGGATGCAAAAGAAAGCATCTTTCAAATCAATCACTGTAAACCATTTAAATTTTTCCGACACAGATGTTAACAATGTGTATGGATTAGCAACTACAGGATGAATGTCTTTAACAATAGCATTAATAGCTCGCAAATCCTGAACTAACCTATACTTACCATTTGGCTTTTTAACTGGAAAGATGGGAGTATTACACTCTGATTCACATTCTTGTAAGATTCCTTGAGTCAGATACTGGGCTATCAAAGGGGCTACTCCCCTTCTGGCTTCCAATTTAATGGGATATTGTTTTATCCTTACCGGCTGAGCCCCTTCTTTTCATTCAATTACAACAGGCTGGGCGGCCTTAGATTTTCGGATCCTGTTTCCCACACCAAGGGACTACTGCTTGCTCTACTTCTTCAGGTATCGGGGTAGGATCTATTTCCTTTATTGCAAAAATTTTTCCGATATCTTCATCTGGAATTTCTAACTTCACTCTCCCCTTTTCAAATATTATTTTAACATTCAGCAGGGACAGCAGATCTCTTCCAAGCAATGGCTTTGGGCAGTTAGGCATGTATAGAGATTGGTGATCTAATTCTTTTCCCCCAAATGTTAAGTGTGGTTTTCCATCTATTTCTATCCGTACTTTAAGGTCCCGTTCTAATCAGCTCTGATTCTGATAATTTCCCAAAACCATCGCGTGGGCGCCATCTGCTGGTGTCATTGGGTAATGGCTTGCAGCACCCAAATTGCCACCAGCCATCCCATTCCGTACCGGGCATTCATTTTTCCAATGTCCTATTTGTTGGCAAAAAGCACATTGATTCGGACCCAAACTCCCTTGCCCCTGATACAACCCCATTCCTCCCGTCCCATTAAATTGGAATCCTCCCCGGCCTCGACCATTACCTCTTTCCTGATTAAAGCCACCCCTGCCCCGTCTGCGGCCTCTCTGCCCCCCCGATTGTTGGATAACTGCCAAGATTCCTGCTTGCTGCTGCTTTACAGCCTCTTTCTCTCGGTTGTTATATACCTTCCAAGCCACTTCTAACATTTTATCCAAATTCCTAGTATCCTCCCCTTCCAACTTTTGTAGCTTTTTCCTGATATCATCTTGGGATTGTCCCATAAAAAGCAGGGCTAGCTGTAATTTTCCTGCTTGTTCTTCTATCTCCAAATTGGTAAATCGTCTAGCTGTCTCCTTCAGCCTCTCTAGGAATGCTGATGGAGATTCACCTTTTTCTTGTCTTACAGAATACAGCTTAGACCAATTCAATGTTTTAGGCATCCCAGTTCTAATTCCCTCTAGTACAAGATCTTGATACTTTTTAATTGCTCTCATTCCCCCAGACGTATTCGGATCCCAACCTGGATCATCACTAGGCATTAAAGCATTTACAGTTCCATCTGTTAAACGCAGCCGTATTTCATCCCTAACCTTCTCTCTGGCCGCCCGCAACACCATCTCCTTTTCTGTCGAATCCAAGATAGTATCCAACAACACTTGCAAGTCATTCCAATCAGGATTCTGAGTATTAATCACCATTTTCACCACCCGTGCCACTCGTTCTGGGTCCTGCCTATAATTTCCAGCAGATTGTTTCCATATTACCAAATCACTTGGAGAAAAGGGGACCTTTATATACACCTTTTCTCCTTGGGGTCCCATTGCCTCTCGCAAAGGGGCTATCATTTGGGGTTCTTCTGCTTGCCTCCTACCCATTCTTGTACATGATGCAATTGGAGTTCTATTTCTATTCCTGGGAGGACTGGGGGAAGGAGTGGGGGGGTGGAGAACTGAGGAGGCACCAGAGGGTTCCCCCAGTTCCCCGCTAATTCCCCCCTCATCTTCCTCCTCCTCTCTATCACCAGGGCTTTCGCCTCTGTTCTGTGGAGGGGCACTTGGAGCTATGAATAGACTCAAGTCATCCTCTGATTTATGAGCCTTAATCATACAATCTGCACACATCGACCTTTTCTTACAAGCAACACATTCTCGCTCTCTTTCATCAAGTATCATAACTCCGCATTCTTTTTGCCAGTCAGGCTTTCGTCCCAAAAGATTAAACAAATCTAAATAGGGTATCTCATCCCATTTTTCATTATCACGTAAATACTCCATCAGAGGGAAAATTATCTTATAATCTACCGTGCCATTCAAAGGCCAGCTCGGGCCACCCTCTGATTCATACAACGGCCACCAGTGATTACAATAGTCAATCATTTTGTCTTTATGCAATCCGTCATCCCCAAACCCCTCACTTTTCCATTTTCGCAGCAAACATCCTAATGGTGTATTTTTAGGTACTTTCCCATTTGATTGGACCAACACTTTAAAAGTTTTAAACGGCATCATTCCCCAGCAAAGTGCACAGTGCAATACACAATAACAATACACAATAACAGAAATACACAACAACACTTAACAGACAAGTTACAATAATACTGAGATATAACAATACCAAAAACCAGACCAACTTAATATACAAAACAAATTAAATGACACTGAAATATAAAAATACCAAAACCAGACCAAACCACACCAACTTGCCGCTTCTCGACGCCGCGAGGGGCAAGTGCCGGACCTGCGTAGCTTTTGCCGCGTCTTATGGCCGGCGCCTGGGCTTCCACCAAGACGTCTTTAGCCCAACCCTGCGAGGATCGTAGCCTCGTCTTATGAGCAGGCTTCCCCATACCACAGAAAATAAAGCACCTTGGGCTTACCTTTGCAGTTGTCCGTCAGGCGCGGGGGTCGGGCACGAACCGATGGCTCCTCCGAGAATTCCTCGGTGCCGGCATGGAGTGAATCAGAACGCGAACCGCCCCAGCCACCTTCGGGGTCCTGCCGCGGTCGCCAGAAAACTGTTGCCGGCTGCCCGTCCGAAGAAACCACAAAACAACCGAAGCCGTTTTATGGGGTGCTTTATTAGGGCCCGGGAGTTCTGAGGACTCGCATCCAAAGTCAGACACCTCCGACCCTCTAAGATTTTCACACACTTTATATACTTTTAAGAACAGATTTCCTCATACTACACAAGCTTAATTTTTAACTTGATTCACGTAACAGTTGTCATATTCTTTTAAGATTTATGGTTCTATTCTACTATTCTTTTTAAGATCATAAATTCTACATGGTTGTCTAAACATGCAATTCTTGTAACAGCTAGGTACAGGTGATTACGTTCTTTCTACAAGTTCCATATGCTCTGCTACGTCTTTTGATTATGCAGAGGCATGAACCTACTACCACCTGCCAAGACTTTTTTTTGCCAAGTGGTTGCTACATTTCGTGACTAGGCCGCAGCTAAGCCTTAGCATAACTACTACAATATGCTCCTCCTTGCAACACCACAAGGGCCCTTTGGTTCCCTGGGCCGGGCCCTACAGTGTCACAATGTCCC
>JACBWW010000790.1:0-21710 GCA_020086605.1 Lanius collurio | reverse complement strand
CCGCGCGCAGGGGGATGCGCTGAGGCCGCTCCGCCCGGCCCGGCCCGGCCTCGGCATGTCGGGCAGCCGCCCGCCGCACCCCGCTGTGCCGCCCGCCGCCACACCGGCCTCCTCCTCCTCTTCCTCATCCTCCTCCTCCTCCTCCTCGGCGGCCATGGCGCCCGGCTCGTCCTCCTCGGGCGGCGCAGCGGCGCGGCCCGTGCTGGTGGCGGCCGCCGTGTCGGGGTCGGGCGCGGGGCTGGCCCGGCTGGCGGCGGGGGCGGCGCGGCCCGGCGGCTCCTCCGCGGCGCCGGGGGGCGGCGGCAGGAAGAGGCCGCTGCTTACCCCGCTCTGCAACGGGCTCATCAATTCCTACGAGGACAAGAGCAACGACTTCGTGTGGTGAGCGGGATATGTCGCGATATGTCGCTGGGGGAAGCCGGGGCGCCGCCATGCCGTTGGGAAGGCTGGGGAGTGTGGAATAGCGGCGGGAGGAGGGAGCAGGCGGCAGCCCCTCCTGGCGCTGGAACGGCTGCTGCCCTCCGGGGTTTCTGGCTTTGGGGTTTTCCCTCTTTTGTGCCTCTCTCGATCAGAAATAGTGTAGCCAGCAGGACTAGGGAAGTGATTGTCCCTCTGTGCTGGGCTCTGGTGAGGCCACACCTCCAGTCCTGTGTCCAGTTCTGGGCCTCTCAATTCAGGAAGGACATGGAGGTGCTAGAGCGGGTCCAGAAAAGGGCAGCGGGGCTGGGGAAGGGGCTGGAGCACCAGCACCAGCCGAGGGTGCTGGCAGGGGAGAGGGTTAGCCTAGGGAGGAGAGGTGGCTCAGGGGGCCCTTTATCACTTTGTAGAACTCCCTGACAGGCGGCTGCAGCCAGGTGGGGATCAGACTCTTCCCTCTGACAGCCAGCAACAGGACACGTGGACACAGCCTTAAGCTGCACCAGGGGAGGTTTAGGTTGGATGTTAGGAGGAATTTCTTCATAGAAGGGTTGATTATATGTTGAAATGGACTGCCCAGGGAAGTGGTGGAGCTGTTCAGGAAGCAACTGGACATAGCACTCAGTGCTCTGGTCTAGTTGATATGGTGGTGTGAGTGACATAGGTTAGATGTGATCTCAGAGGTCTTTTCCAGTCTAACTGATTTTGTCTGGTTTTGGTGCTGTGTAGCAGCATTGCCTCCACCCTCTCTATTTTTGAGCAAAATCAGGTTATTCTTGGCAGCTTCCTCCTTGAGTGCACCCAAGTTATTGGAAAGGCCCTGTAGCACGAGATGTTTCCTCACAGCATGCTGACAACACAACAACTGCCTTGTTTTCCTGGCCAATGTGACCTCGAGTGGTCTGGAGCCCTCTGATCTTTGGAAGAGGATTCAGTGAAGGATTTAGTGCCCCTTGGGATGGGGTGTTGAATCCACCACCAGAATGGGGCACACCCTTCCCTACTCCAAGGAGCTTCATGATGGTTGATAGCTCCAGCAAAGCTGGCTTGGTTTGTCTGTGTTGCTGGGAAAGGTTTGAAACAGCAGTAAGTTTTGTGTTGGGCAGGCACCTAAAACCGGATTAGTAGGGAATTTCTTCTGTGATGGGATAAACATTTTTCAGATGTTGTTTTTCTAACAGCCAGAGCTGTAGCTCATAGCTGGAAACCACCTTTCAACATAATTGGTAAACTGAGGCCCACTGCAATGTGGTTTGAGGACTGTTGGTAATTTGCAGTTTTGAAGAGAACTCATTGCTGGTGAGTTTCAGACCTCCCAACATAAGGAGTAGGTTTGGTTTTTGTAGCTGGTTGGATGTGCTAAAATGTGAGAACAGGAAGTAAGGTTAGGTGTTTGAATCAGAGAAAGGCAAACAGGGAAGAGGTAGTGGGAAAGAGCTCAAGTTGTAGGAGAGCCATGTATGGAGAGAAAACAGTAAAAAAAAAAAGAAGGTTAGTGGGCCACAGCTTCCAAGACGATTTTGCCAGCTCTAACTTAAGCTCTGACTTAGAGGTGAGGATTGGATGTGAGGCATCTCCCACAAGACAGGTATTGTCTCAAAACCCTGCAGGCTTAACTTTACATCTTGTAAAGTGTTTAGCAAAGTTGATAGAAAATACCCTTGCTACTGACGCTGCTAAGAAATGAGTGGCAGAAAAAACAGTAAGTAATTTTTATTAAGAATAAGTAGTAGTCGAAAGTTACTGCTTATTACTGTAGTTAGTGGTTTGCTCAGTAGCAGAATGGGGATGAGAGGACTGCTGTAATCAGCTGGTGGCCTGCTCTGGCTCTAGGCCATGTTAGGTGGATTTAAGAGCTCTTCCTGTGAGCTCTGTTGCTCGCAGGTCTTCTGGTCATGGGGTGTGAACACAATTACAAGTGCCCATTCTCCTCTGTTCCTCTACTCTTACACTCTGTAGTAGTGTTCTGCCAGCATGGCTCCCTGCCCTTTCTAGTCAGCTCTTATTTCCTATTTTGTTGTTTGTTGTAGAAGGGTTTGCAAAGGAAATTACGCCCATAACCAATTTGTAGACTTGCTGTATTTTTAGATGGTTCAAAAAGCTGAGGTTCTTGTTTGTTTTGTTTTTTTTTTTCCTGCAGGTAAGTACTGTGCATGCCTCAAGGAGAACCTGTAATTAGCTGTTTTCTCCTCATTGAGAAACACTACTGACTGAACAAGTGAGAGGAAAGAAATCAGCTCAGGAGTAATCAGGGCAAAATATCTTTTCTTGGTATTTACCAGGGCCACATTGAGCATATTGACATGTGGATTGGAAGCTTTGAGAGTAGACAATGATTATGGTTAACTTGGGTTTTTCACTGCTGTGTATTTCTGTGGGCTAAAGGGCTTGTTCTTACTTATTGTTCTAGCTTCAAATTACAGTGTCCATCTTTTTAATTTGAGTTAGCAATACAGTTATGTAGAAATAAACTGAGCTGGGCAGCTCTGGAATTTTGAGCAATGTCCAAGAAGGCAGGTGTGTGTTTAAGTTTAAATAATTGATTTAAACAAGCTTTACATATCTCAGTGTGAGAAACAGAAGTTTCTCATATGCCCTTTTTGCCTCCCTAAGGACACATTCAAGATGCTACCAGATGCAGAGAACACCTGATAACTTTTATGAACAAGAACTGTTAGTTGCTGTTAGCCACACCTGTAAACTCAGTGGTAGATTATGCCTGTACCAGATGGAAGGTGGGAAAGAGTAAAGTTTGGGTGAGTTTTGAATGTCAAGGTGCAAGTGAAAGTGCCCTCAGTAGTGTTAATATGTGTGACCTCCCTGCCTGTCTTCTGAAAGCGTGGTCTCAAGTGAGGCAGAAGCTTTAAGGTAAACATTGGCATGTGTTGCTACTTTGGGTTGTGAAATGTTTAGCAAGTGTAAGCTCAGGAGTTTGCAAATGTGTCCTGTTTGTGGTGTGTGTCAGCTTCTGCCTGGAAATGTGTAACTCCAGTCAGGAGTGCAAATAGGTCTGACTTACAGGACAACTTTATTATAAAAGGGAAAACTTTGTCTCTCTTAGTGCAAGATGCAGAATATAAAGGTATTTTTGTGCTGTCCCTGTAGCCAGGTGTCTTTTCACTTGCCTGGAGAGTGTCTGAAAGGGAATCCTCTAAAAAGAGGATTTTCTCCTGCCCAGCAATGTAATTGCTTAGTTTTCCCAGGCCTTGTGTTAGCCCTCCCAATTAGTGGTTGACCAAACCTCTTTCAGAGCAGGTACTATCTGCTTTGCTCCCTGGATGGAGTGGATCTTACTTGTCTCTTCAGTGGCTGCTTCATACCAGTTCTTGTTTCTGAGCTCTGGCACAAATAATCTATGGCAGAGGGGGTGTTGCATGCTGATCTGGAGATGTACACCCAACAGCACAGCTCAGCTGTGGGAAGGGCTGTCTGCCACCTGGACTTGCAGGTTCTTAGGTTTTTAAAACCAGTTCTTTCCTCAGCTGGTTGCCTGCTAATCCAGGCATGGGCTGAGCGTAGTTGTTCCCATGTTTGTGGTCTGGAAAGCAGTTTTAGTAAGGAATATTGCAGATCTGCCCTGGAGTCACAAACTGAAAACACAGCAAGCTGTTTGCATACTGTGTACAAGGATTCTTACTACCTGTTGTTATGTTAGAGCTTCATAGTGAGTAGGTAGTAGCAGCAGTGATGTTTAACCTGGGAAGGACAGAGCCTGCAGCAAGTCCTGGCCTCTGATTAGACCACAGAGGAGCTGAATAGGAGGCAGGCACTATAATGAGTCTTGTTTGCTGCTGAAGTGTGTTTAAATTTCATAGTGACCACTTCAGCCAGGTGTTTGTGTGGCAGTAGGTGATGTTAGCACTCTTGAGAGGTGCATGTAAAACAAGTGGCAAAACTCAGAGCCATGAATTTGGTGAAAATGGATGTTTGAAATGTTTGAGGTCTGCCCTGCAGAGAAAGAATGGCAAGCCTTTGCAGTGCTGGATTAAAAAATAGTTTTTATCAGATACTGATGCCTTATTTCCTAGAGATCAGTGACATTTTTGACTTGCTGAAGTCCTCTGCATCCTTTTAACCTGATTCTGCTGCTTAAGACAAGTAGAGAACAAGGTACCTCATGCACAGAAGTCTTGATTTCACCATGCTTCTGCTTCCCTGTTTCAGTGTGTACTATAAACTGCAGTATGCCTCAAGTCCACATCACCCCACTTCTTTCTTAACTTTCCCTCTGTGTTAGATTAACTTCAGGCAGCTGGTGCATTAGCAACTTTCATGTGTTGCAGCCAGCTTGGCTTCAGTAAGTATTAAAATATATCAATCTTGTTTCCACTTGTAAGTCAGGGAGCACTTTGAGGGAAACAGTTCTTAATGGAAACTTCAGTACCATTAATGATGTTGCTGGTACTGAATAACTGTATTTGTTGGCTCTGTTTGCTTTTTCTCAACTATTTTGGCTGTGGCTTCTCCAATCAAGCTGGTGTAAAGTAGTAGTTTGGGAACAGTGATCCCGTGTGACTGGCATATTAGGAGGTCATCTTCCTATTTCAGCTCTGTGATGTTCTCCTGCAGCCAGAGGAGCATTACAGCCTTGCTGATTGCTGCAGGGTGTTAGGAGCTTGCTGGAAGGATCACATCTGGCCCTGTGGGGAATAGCAGTTTCTAGCATGACACACAGAGCATGTACCTCAGTTGTACAGCATCACTAGAAGAAGGTGAAGAAGTTAAACCATTCACCACCAGCACCAGTGGGCAAAAACTACCCTTAGATACTTGTGTGACCAGAAGTTTTTGACTTCCTCTTTTAAAGGCCAGCTACTAGAATTCAGAGATGCCTTATTCTCCTGCTAGTAATCCACCTGAGTTGGCTGAGTTTGGTCATAATTTCTTCTGATTAAACAGTGCCTTGAAATGAAATAACTTGAGAAAAGTGACTTGAACTCCTGAAGTTGGTGCTACTCAAGACAAGTGTAGAGAAAGGTTTGTCAGGGTAGAAGAGGGACAGGTGTGTATTTATTTCTGAGGCTTCTTTTGAGATGGCTCAGTTGGTTCAGAGAACAGCATTCTGGTTTGATTCGTTTGCTTTTATGTTGTATTTATACAGGCGATTTGGTGGAATATTTAGGACAGCCTGGCTTGTATGTTAGGCTGGACAAACCTTTCAGGGCAGCCACATTTTCCAGCAGGGTGAGTCAGAGCAGGGGCCACAGCTTCACCTCTATGGGCTTAAGAAATGTTTAAGAGGTGTTTCTTCCCTCCTGTTTTTCCAACATTTGTTTCCTAATGGGGTAACAGGCGTTAGTATACTCTAAAATAGATCACAGAATGGGGGAATGCCTTCTGTGGAAGTGCTCCCCTCCCCTGCTCAGACAAGCATTGCTTTTTTCAGTCCAATCTAGGTTTTGGATGCAATAAAGATTCCTGCTTTGCAGAAGTTGTTAACAGTTTATTAACAGCTCATTCGGTGAGAACTGTCTTGTTGGCAGAAGGTGGGAGGAGGCTCTTTCTGAAGAAAACAAATGCTGGTGAAAACTTCTCAGAACTGAGGTTGGACTTGTGGGATTGAGAGGAGAGCTTTGGGTCTCTGCAAGGCATTGAAAGCAAGGTGAAGCTTGTGACACAGCTGATCCTTGTGTTATGTGCAGAATTGTGATGTTGCTGCCCTTGGCATCTTGCTGGGTAGCTGGCCAAGAGCTGGAGATGTGTGTATGTGGCAGCATCTCACCAGTTGTCAGGGAGAGCAGCCATAGGAGTCACTGGAGGTATGATGGATGCAGCTCTCCTTTCATTTGTGCTTCATTTTCCTTTCAAACATGTCACAGACACTTGATGAGCCAGGCTTCTTCCACTCCCCCTCTCACTGGATTCCTCTCTCTGGTCATGCTCAGGTTTCTGTGGAGTACTGCTTGCTTGCACATCCTTCTTTTCAGGTCCCTGCTTGCTCCTTGGCTATCCTTCCCAGAGATCTGGCTGGGCTTTGGTCACTAACTAGTTATTCTACCTTTCCCATCTCTGGCTCTGTATCACCTGCTGCCTGTTGGTTTCATCCTGCTCTCCTGCAGCCTCAACCCTGGCAGTGCTCTGCAGGCACACCCCGTTGGCACCTTCTCCACCCACTTATTAGTTCTTGTTCTCATGACATCATTACTATTTCTGATCTGCCCTTCCTCTTTGTGCCACTTTTAAAAATTATAGATAGCTATTGGCTGAAAGAAAATGAAGGAGAAACTAGTTTTGGTATAATTTATAAATACATTGTCTATTCATGTTTTTTACATTTTGTTTGAAACCTAGTACAGATAGAAGGTTCTGCAGCCTTGCTTGTTGAAAATTCTCTGGCTTTGTTCAGCTTGTCTGCAGGTGATACAAGCTTCTAAGTGAACACTTACCTGGTTTCTAATTGTAGCAAACTGCAGTATCATTCAGAGTTCAAAGAACTGTTGATTGCCCTTTTGCTCTTTATACTGCTTGGTTGCTGTTGCACTGCTGGGTCCTTTCATTTTACATAGAGAAAATTATTACCTAAGCATAATTAGGTGGCTGCTTTGAATTAATAATACTTAATTTTTTAACATGAAAAAGACGTCTTTCTGATTTTTGTTTTGCTTTGTTTTCAGCCCCATCTGTTTTGATATGATTGAGGAAGCCTACATGACGAAATGTGGACACAGCTTCTGGTAATATTTGGTTTCTTGTATTGCATAAAACATCCATCTCTTACAGCATGTGCAGACAGGTGTTGCTCCTTTCCTTCTGAGTTTGTTTCTTTTCTGTCTTCTGTCCCTACACTGAAGAAAGAGGTTGAAATAATTTTTTTTCAAGACGGGTACCTGTTAGATTTAAAAAAAGTATCTAAGTGTCTTACAGAAATAGTGCTGTGCCACCATATTTCCTCTGTAAAGGAATCAAATGTTCATAAACTGCTGGTAACACCCACTACCCCAAGTCAGAACAGTTTGTTAATTTACCTCTGTTGGCATCACCTCTGTAGAAGTGTTGTGAGCAATGTTGGCAGCTCCTCCTTACCTTTGTGCAAGACCATGCACAGACTGAAGTGGCTTGTACATTGTATTTTGCAATTATTTTAAACCTTGTAAGAGAGGATATGCTTCCAGCTTTCCTTGTATTGAATTGGCCTGGCCCCACTTACTTTTCAGTGTGTTATCTCTGGCTGTCATGAGGAGCAAATGTTTCATGGAGAAGTGCAAGAGCCCTTCAGGGGCATTGCTGGGACCACCTGCTGCTCCTCCTCTCCCATAGGGATTGGTATAAATATTGAACCACGATGTGCTGTAGTGTCTTGTCTGTGTTACACTCCTATACTGTCTGCTAATTGGAAATAAACCTTGTAAGAAGCAGTATTATTGTAGTATAAAGTACTTCCTCAAGAAGCAGATTCAGGTAACTTTCAGAAGAGTTTTGACTTACAACAGGTGAGATAACAGCTGATTTTGTGCCCTCTCTGGTAGCACTTTATCCCTGTGACCTGTAACTTTTTAGAGGTCCAAGATGAGAAGCACTGAAATATCTTTATTTAGAAGGAGTGGAGCAATGTTACCACCTGGTGTCTCTCTCAGGAGCTGACATCAAGCAGATTCTTAGTGAGATGCTTAAACCTGATGCTAAAGTGCATCTTCTCATTCCTCTGTACCTCAGCTCAAGAGAGAGCACCTCTGAAGTTGCCAATAGTGAGAAAAGCAGCCATGGGTGGGGGGAAATATGAGAAGTTGGTGAAGGTGTTTCATCTGCTCAACTACCTAAAAAGCTTTTGATGTAGATTGCTAAGTGTTTGGCTAATCTAAAAGAGTTACTTCTGAATAATTCAGTAATTTGCTACCTCTGCCTGTGGAAGTAGTGGGGAGTATGAATTTGAGTTGGTACTGGGGCTGAAGGATCCACATTGCAGTAATCCTCAGGGAAATAGGAGTGAAGTACTGGACTACCTTTTGTAATCCTTGCCAGAGAACTTTGCTGTCTTTCTGCTGTAGCACACTCTGAGTTCAAACACTGGAATATTTGGACTCCACTGTAGGTTCTTGGCAGCACAGTTGTTAGCTGGCAACACAGACAGTGCACCTTGTCTAAGGCTGATATTATTTACCTTGTGCTTATGCTTTGTTCCTTCATGTGGGCTCACTTGTTTTGTTTCTTGTTTTTTGTGTTTTTTGAACAGCTATAAATGTATTCACCAGAGCCTGGAGGACAATAACAGATGTCCCAAATGCAACTATGTTGTGGACAATATAGATCATCTTTATCCCAACTTCTTAGGTGAGCTTTAGGTTTGCTTGCATGAGAAACATCTTTGTTAAGGCAGGCACTTCTAAATTTGTCCTGTAAATTACAGTCTTCTGGATGTTGAAAACAGAATCCAAATATCATCCCTTTTGGTTGTCATTTTTGTATAAAAAAGGTTAGTAGTATAAATTGCTAATACTGCACTGCCTCGAGCAGCTCTGTGCTGAGTGACAGTAGTGAGATTAACTTGCTGCTGTTTCCATACTATGAAAAGCAAAGCTATTTTTTTATGGCTAGAGATGTGAATCTCTCTTTACTTTTGTTTTCTTGCAGTCTTGTCTGCCTAATAATAAAGAACATGCCCTGTTTACAAAGCTTGGACACTGAAAGGGCAGAGGCTGTGTTAGATACTGTGTTATTTTGGCTGCTGTAGTGAGGCCCATATGATGGATGTAGGTGTAAATTAGCTACAGAGAAAATATTCATACATTTACCTATATGCAATCCTAATTGCCTCTTACAGAGAGAGGAAATGTTGCTAGGTGGAAATACAGTTTAAAACTTACTTTCATGGAGAAAAGATCAAAGGAAACACATTGCAGTGTGAAACACCAAAGTAAAGCAAATCTTGATTTCATGTGCTGAGATACCCATTTCATAATAAATGTCTGCAGAGTCACAGTAGCCAAGGAATGCTTCAGAAAGGAGCATTCTGATTTAGACCCCTAATCATGTTGTGCTGGAGATGGTGCTGAGGCAGGTCTTGGAGTACTTGTTGGGCCAAAGAGTGTTTCCATACCCCTGTGTCCAGGGATTGGAGGTGTGTGTGGAGGGGGAAGAGCTTGTGTATGTGTGTATGCAAAGGATTGAAGCTTTCTCTTTGCACCATAGGCTAGATTGGTGTCAAATTAAATATGAGCAACAATGTGTCTTTAAAAGTGCACATGGCAATTCAAGGAAAAAGTTGTGCTTTTCAGCTGTTTGTTTATTTTGGCCTACAATAGAACGTTACCTGATTTATCTCCCTCATACTCTTCTGCAATATACTTCTGCCTTGGCATTGAAAAACTTTCTCAAGGAACCATGAGTGTTTAGAAAAAGGAACTGAATCCATCTGGAGAATGTGTAGGCTTTGTATTTTTGATGATTTTTAAAAAATCTTTATGTATGTTATAAAAAAAAAACCCCAAGGAATAAATCAGTAAGGAAAAAAGTGGAGACATCTTCCACTGTTTTAATTACTGATAAACATCTTGCTGTGGAATTAATAAGTAAAAATATTGAGGTGGAATCTTTCATACTGGTTTGGTGAACTTCAAATCCATCTCTTTGACATCCTATTTATGTTTTTTAGTTAATGAATTAATTCTTAAACAGAAGCAAAGATCTGAGGAGAAAAGACTCAAACTGGACCATTCAGTGAGTAGCACCGTATGTTCCAACTTTTTTACTTTTATATTTATTTAATGATTCTGTGCAGCAAGTGTAATTATGTGGCACCTGGCAAGAGATTGCACTGTTGAGCTGATGCTTTAACTTGCTTTAAGAGGGAATAATACCAATATCAGTGGCAGTAGATCCCTTCTACCTCGTTAACTCCTGTTCTTCCTGCCAGCAATATGTTTAGAGACAAGCTGTGTTAGCATAGGCAAGTGTCCTGTGATGTATTGCATATAACCTGGGAAACTGCCCATGGAAGTACACTTATTTAAAGGTAATAATTTTCATTCAGTGTTGGAAATTATGGCTACAATGAGAGCAGTGAATGATTAGGAGTGCCACAGGCTTGTCTGATCACATGTGAGAAGCTGTGTTCTGTGGGGAAGCTGGAGGAAGGCTGATACCAACCACAAGAGGGAGAAAGATGCATTTGGAGTCTGCTGTTCTGGCTCAGATGCCACAGAAAACTGCCTGGGTATCTTCTAGACTCGCTTCATGTCAGGGAATCAGAGCATGATCTGTGTCCTCAGTGCATCAGAACCTCTCTGCAGCACCAGTGGATGCTCTTGTACATTAAGATTGAAAAGAATATATGACATGAGCCAAAAAACTTGCATATTTGTCCTGCTATTGCTGACATCCTTGTCTTTTGTAACTCATAAATAAGATTGCAAAATACTGCTAAAAATCATGGAGCCCCTGTTTTTAAAAGCTTATATTAAAGTGGTATTAATTTAGGGGCTGTGTTGCAGAAACCAGCGCTGTCAGTGTTTAAAAGAGCATTCTTTAAAGATTCATTGGTTTACTCACAGTAAGGTTTTATATTAGTTATAAAATATGCATATACTGTATTTAATATGAAATATGCATAAAGCAGGTATGGTTTGAAGTGCACACAGCTGACCTGAAGGCATGTACAGTAGCTTCTTGGAAACTGTTTTTACTCTTTAAAAGCTATGCCTATAAATTCACCTATTTTTGACAACTACCAAAAAGTGGACAATCTACCATGACTTCATGCCCCAAACAGAGTTATGTCTGCCTTTTGGCAGCAAATAAAAACTGCAGGCATCTATGAGAGTTACACTGTTCCCTTACCTGTTCTTTAATGTGCTTTTTATTACTTTTGGTATCAAGGGAAGTCATCCAAGACACATTGCAGCAAATGCAATAGGTCTCATTAAGAAATCATGTTAAGGCATGTTTGAGCTTTTGAGTAGTTTAGCAGTAGTGCAATTAGTATGTTAAAATGTGTCTCAAATCCTGTTCACTTGCTTAAAAATCATGGGTTGTTTTCCAGTTACTGCAGACTGAAATTGAGTTTTTTTGCCTGAGTAGTTTCCACAGGTTCTGTTGAACGCTGTAGAAAAAGTTGTGTGTTCTATATGGATGTTACATACTTTATTTATCTTAATCTATTTAATACAAAAAGGCTACAGCCTTTGAGAAAATATCTAATTTAGACTGGCTGACATTTCTAGTTCTCACCAATTTAAATATCTTGATTTAGTGTTACAGATTTTTTAGGACAGGATTTTTTAATCCAGCTTCATTTCTTAGATGTTCTTTAGACCTTTCAGCTGTCCTTTTGCTTCATGAAACTTTTTGATGTAAGGCTCTACTATCATTAACCTATTATTCAGGTTTTCCTGTGCTTAAAGATACATTTTTTTCCTCTTTTTTAATTGATAAGAAGAAAAGAACAGGGAAGAATGGGCTGTATAGTAGTATTTTGGCCCTCTGAGGAATCCTCCACAGCTCCAAGCATCTTAAATGAGATCAACCTAATGAGCTCCATCTTCTTCCCAGCTTTCACATTTCCCTTAGGCTTAGGAGGAGTGTGAGAGGTGACAGTAGAACAAATAAGCTGGTACTACCCTCTTTGATTTGAGTTTAGCATGAGGGTTTTTTACCTATTACTTGAGTTTAAAAAAATTAAAATGTGTACTGGCACATAAAAGTATTTCAGATATAATGCAACTAAGCTTGGATAAATGTGGAGTTCTTTTTTCTCCCCACAGAAACATGTTCTCAGAAACTGGGGCACAAATCAGATGAAATTGTTGCTGTGAAATAATCTTTTCCCAGCAGCAGCAGCAACTATGCTTTCATGAAGCACAGATATATTTGAAATAAGATAAGCAGTTCCACAGTAGGTCAGAGGAGCCATATCCTGTACACGTGGGAGAATTGGGGATTTGGATACATGAAAACTGTTTTGCAGTTTTACAAGGGGATGAAATACTGCTGTGTTGCTTTTTGATATCTGTTGTTGGATGACTTCTATAGCCCTGGATGGCTTGGACTCACCATCTCTCCAACACCTCTTGTTCTCTTTTTAGAATGGCCACAGGTGGCAGATAATTCAAGATTTGTTGGGAACTGATCAAGACAATCTTGACTTAGCCAATGTCAACCTGATGTTGGAGCTGCTGGTGCAGAAGAAGAAGCAGTTGGAAGCAGTAAGAACTTTCTCATATTTAAATAAACACAGTGTACTTGGATGTTTTTTCTTTTGATACCTTTTCCTAGAAGCAAGATTCTATTGGTGAATTAATTGCTCAGTATTTTCTCTTGTGTTTTGGTGTTTAAAAGGTGACTGTTTTGCTGACCTTTGCAGAGAAGTAACATTTCAGCTGTGATGCACATAACATGCTTACAGTGTTGTTGCTGGCAGGGTTGTATAAACAAGCAGGGAAAAGAGAAAAGGATAAGAGAACATGACTCATAGAACACAGAAAAGCACGTGAAGAAGTTTGCTAATTTTGTTGCACAAGTAAATGTCAGATCTTTCTTAGTAATAAGTAAGAAGTCCAGCATATAGATTAAAGAATAAAGGGTGTGAGAAGGCTCACAACCTTTAGTTTCTGCTGGAACCTATAAAATCTGAATGACCACTTTTCCTGAAGGCTTTTTCAATATTTAATGCTTGAAAGAAAAGTTCAGATGTCTTGTTTATGAAGCTAGTTTGAAGATTTATCCACTATGAAGCAAGCTATTAGGTTGATTTAACTGAAATGTAGTTGGCTTGGGTTAGTTCTCTGTGTGTTTGGCTACTCCATGCTGTTAGTTCAAGTTTTCAAGTTATGAGAACTCAGACCTTGTAAATTAGACTGGATTACTACAGAATTTGACCCAGTGAACTCTGAGTAGCGGGCTGGATTTCAGCAGTGCTTCAAAACAGGTGAGGAAAAGTTGTATTGGGAAGGTCTTAAGTTACTCACTCTTACAGAATCAATAATTAAACTTGTTGTTCTGATGGAAAGTAACCCCAAAATATGCTTGACTATTAGCAAAATTATTATGTTGCCTTATTGCCTGGGGCTAGTAAATATGTTTGTTGTGGTTCAGTGAAGTTATAGTGAGGAAAAAGAGGGTAAAATTGTTCTTTTTTTTTCTCTGTAAGCCTTTTTGTATTATTTGTGACAAATCTGAAGCAAAGAAGGCATATGACTTAGTGTATGAGTATTTTTGAGTATGAATATCTTGTAAGGATGCTAAGCCTGAAAAGTGAAACCACACCTGACATTTAAAGAATAATTTGAAAGCATTTTTCTTGCCTAGCTTTGCTTGCTTCACTTTCATTATTGTCAGGGCACAGGGAAAGTAAAGACATTAAAATGCAAGAATACTACTTTTCTGAGGTTATTTTCTTACTCCCTGTGCTCTCTGCCTTTAATGGATTTGGTGTGCTCCTATGTTTTGATCCTTTTTGAGTGTGTGTTCCCAGTCCTTTAATAATAAATGCTTTGATAGGTTGTGCAAATAAGTCTTGGAATGCTGAGAGATGAATTAGGGCTATATTAATGCTGGAATATAGGTCTTAGTTTTCTCTCATCTTGTGGTTCTCTTCATTGTGTCCTGTCAAGTTCTTGGCCAGTTTGGCTGAAAATAGTACACTGATGGCTGAGGTAAATAACCTGTTAGGGAAAACATTAGAAAGGGATGGTTTAGTTTCATCAGTGACTTTTTTGTTGTCTTCTACTCTGGAGAAATCTTCAGCAGTAACTTCTTCATAAGCATAAATGTTAATTTGGGGAAAGGTGGGGTTTTTTTTATATAAATACTTCATCCTTTGGTATGATCAGTGGATGCTGATGATCTTCCACGGTAGACAATGAGTCTCTGAGGAACCTGTATTCCAAAATCAATTCCAGGTGCAGTAGCCAAAGAAAAAAAAAGAAGCATTTCAACTTATTAGTAAGAGCTGTTACAAGGACTGCTGCCTTCACATAAAAGCTTGTTACGAACCAAACAAAACCTTAAGACCTGTGAGATAAAGCAAACCCCCCATTTTTAAAACTGCCTGAAGCTATTTTTCTCTTGCTAACCTTTAAATGTTTCTGTGCTGTGTGGATTTCTGTGTATAAAAAGAATATTTGTTTCTCTTGGTGTCCGTGGAAGAGTTACACTTCCTTATTTACTGTGTTGCAGGAGTCCCATGCTGCCCAATTGCAGATCCTCATGGAATTTCTTAAAGTTGCCAGGAGAAACAAACGAGAGGTAACTTCCTTTGTGTTTGTGTGGGAGGTGGTGTCTGCTGCTTTCTCCCAGTGCATTTCTGTTCAAGTGATGTGTTTACTGGCATTATTTCTGCAAAGAATAACTCTAAGCATGTTTGGGGAAATCTCAGGCAGAGGACACATGGGTTTGGAGGGAAATTAATCTCTTTATGTGTGACAGCTTCAATTTTTAATCATTTGCCTTCTCGTCTCACACTGGTGAAGCATGTGGGAATATTGAGACTCTACGTCAAGTTCTTGAAACAAGATTGTTTTCCCAACACAGGAAAAACATCAAAGATGGGGAAGGAGTGAAATTATTTTCACTACCAAGTTTTTTCCTTTAGTTTATCAAATACCATGACTAACGTGGTGACACAAAAGAATGAATATTCTGTGCTTTTTCCTTATTTGTCCTAAAATGAGTGTCTCAAGGAAATTTGAGAGAGTTCTATAATCACATATACAGTCTTTCATGGTTTGGGACTCGTCCTTTATAAGGTCATGCAATACATAAACCCTAACACCACAAATATCCCAGAAACCTAGAAAAATGATTGTGAAAACAGCAGAAGGACGAGCTCTCTTATGGGGTCCTTGGTTTCTGAGAAAAGATGTGAAGAACACAAGACCCAACAGAGTGTGACTGTGAGGTCAAGCTTGAAACCAAGTAAATGTGATGGGTGTAAGAAGCCTTAAGAATGCATTGAGGGTCTGGTTATGGAGTCATTCCAAAGTCTGGAGTTTGTCCACCAACAGATATCCATGGCCAAAACCAACAAGGGTTGTGGAAAGTCCAGAGAAGGGCAAGAGAGCTGGTGAAGGGTCTGGAAAATCTTAGGAGGAGCAGCTGAGGGAGCTGGGGTTGTTTAGTCTGGAGGAGGCTCAGTGAGGACCTCATTGCTCCATAACTACCTGACAGAAGGTTGTAGCAGGGGGGGAGGTGGGCATTTCTGCCATGTCTCAGGTGAAAGCATGAGAGGAAATGGCCTCAGGTTGCACCAGGGGAGGTTCAGATTAGATACTAGAAAAATGTTTTTTTCACTGAAAGAATGGTCAGATATTGGAGTACATTGCCCAGGGAGCTGGTGGAGTTATGGTCTCTGGAAATGTCCAAGAGGCATCTGGATATGGATTGGGGATATGGTTTAGGGGTTAGTATTTGATTCTGTGAGTTTCAGTACCTTTCCTGTTTCCTCTGGATCTCTTCAGTAATAATTTTTAAAGGATAGCATCTCCTTTTAAGGCTAAAGAAACTTAATTTTGGGCTGCAGATCCTCTGAAAACAGCTGTTGGAACACCCTGAAGGCAATTGGGACATACAGTTTATTTCAGATCCTCTATGTCCCTGCTTATACATTCCCCCTGTTGCCAAGACTTCCTCTAATGTTATTTGGTACCCCCCTTTATATTCCAACATGAAATGCAGACTGTCACATCTCAAAAGACTTCTGTGCAGGCCTGTCAGTTCTGTCCTTGCCACAGTGCTTAGTGTCTGGCCTTGCCATTTATTTTGAGGGAAATGAGGACTTGTCAGACTTGCAGCAGTCTTTGCTCTCACTTGATAAGGGTAAGAAAGATAGAAATCAGTGGGTAGATGCATGGAAAATACAGACCAGTCAGTAGGATAGTTTCACATATCAAAATCTGTCTTGGGCAGTCAGTTTACACACAGAGTAAATTACACCAGTTGATGCTTCCTTTTTGGTGAGTGACAAAGTCCTCCCTGTAGCTGGTGGAGCTTGTGGCAAGCACCTCTTGCTGTTACCTGTGGGGGTAACAGAGCAATGACTGGGTTATGGCAGTGGTGATGTATCCAGACTGCAGAAAGCCTCAGATGGTGGCTTGGAAGGTGAGAAGGGGGGTTAAGTGTATTAATAATGCAGTAAAGATTATCAGAGCTGTGAAGTTTGCCATAGTTCCTTTGATGCTGTGGGAGGTGACTGCTTAAGAATGGAGGAGGGAGCTGAAGGAGCATGTGTGCACCTTGGAACAATGGTGTGTTGCACATCATTGTCACACAAGCAGCCTTATTATGGGCAGGAACATGACCTTTATTCCTTTCTTTATTCAGACTTGGTTTTTGTAAAGATGGCTAAAGAGTAAATGCAATTTCACTCAGTAAGCCACAGCTGTAAAGAAGTTCTTAATAAATACAAAAGATTCTTTTCTTTATGACCCTGAGTTCTTATTTCTAATTTTTGGCTTAAATGTTTAAAGGAACTTGGTAACTTTGCTTCCTAATTTGCCTCTTTGAATACTGTTTAATGCAAGATTTTATTAACAGGCTTTTGTTTACTACATAGTGCAAGTTCTTACCTCGGGACTAAGGTACTTTTGTAAGTGAATACAGGTATTGCCTTAGAGTACCTGGGTAACATTTCACAACATGTTCAGAGCAGATGATTAACCACCTGTAACTCTCCTTGCTTACTTCACTCATAAGTTATGTATTTTTTCTCTTGCATTAATGAAATGGTGACTTCTGAGCATATTGGAGTGAGTTTATAGCTAGAAGAAAACTGTCTTTTAGACGTGTACTTCAGAATGTTGGTGCAGCCTTTTGATAAATGTCTCTTTGTCACCTTTACATAATTTCTCTAGAAGATAAATGTGAGGTTCAGCACCTGCAGGAGTTTCTATTAGAAATGCTGTTTTGATCTGTTTGTAACTTTTCAGAAGGTTGATCTTTCAAGCTGGAATTTACTGCATGTTTTTTGCACAAAGATGTTTGCAAGTCCTTTTTCTTTTGAAGTTTATGTATTTTGTTTTCTTTTTGACCTAGAGCAATATGGCAAAAAAACCCAAATCCTTGGCAATAGTAATAGAAAAAAAAAAGTCTTTTTTCTAGAAAAAGTTGAAAACAAATGCCTAAAGCTTAAAAATACTTTTTCAAACAAATAACAGGTAATTTTAGAGGAGAGGAATGTATTGATCATCCACAACAGTTGGTTGTCTGTAAGGCAGACTCAGCATGGCTGAGTGCCTTTCCATATGTGTGCACAGTTAATTGAATGCATACACTGCATTTTTTTAATTTTTTTTTTTTATCCAGCGGCCTCTTCTGTTGAAATTAAGAACCCCAAAAGTCTGGAAGGTCAAGTTTAATAATGAAATATTATGACTTGGCAGTGGTGGATGTTTATTATTGTTTGCCATGGAAACCAAATGTAGCAACCTGTGACTTTTTAAAATTCTTGTTTTCATACATGTGTTGCATAAATGCTTTTGCAAATTTAACTCTGTTAATTTTGAATGTTCACATGTACTTTCATCATGAACACTTTGTGAGCAAGGTCATTATATCAGTTAATTCTCCCCACTTTTATCACTTTAAGAGGCCTTGCTAATTGTCTGGTCAGGATTTGAATGTTTATGAATAGTTAGATACCACCATATACATCATACAGATAATTTGTGCTAAAATATTGTTAGCTCAGCTACCTGATGGTATTTCTGTCAAGCAGCACCATTGCTAACTGAAGGAGAATCCTGAGGCTGATGATTAGTATCACAAATCAAGTTCTACACAGGTGTTATTCTCTGGGTCCATTCATGTTTCCCTTGGCAGATGTCACTTCGTTTTTATGTTCTGTGGGCTTTTTCTTTCTAATAATGTGACATTAAGTCTCTCGTGTCTAACAAACAAGGTCTCTTTCATGTCTGCTATGCACAAGGCTGTTCTTTAGCTGGTAAACATCCTGGGACAGAAAAATAATCCTGAAGTGTCTCAGGCTCGTGGCACTGAGTGCCTGCTCAGCATTTCAGAGTCATTGATGTTCTTTGCACCCTCAAATGCCTGTCTCTGTCCAGCTGTCTTCACTTGCCTTGGATTGTGAGCACGTTAAATACTAAAAATAAGAGGAGTTATTACAGGATAATTGCTGGGAATTATAAGCATGAGTTCTCCAGGGATGTCATTACCTTGCATTAATTGCTTCACCTGTCAAGTCTTGTGTTCTGCGTGTACACACATGGATGAACTAATGAGTAAGCAAGAGGAGGTGACAGAACCAGAAATCAGTCATGCTCCTTTGTTGTCATGTGCTCTTGATTACATTTCAGGACTGCTGAGGAGAATTTATAGCTAATCTGGTCCCTATCCACTTCACTTACCTGGTATTTTAAATCTATTTGCATTTCTAAGTTACTGAAGGAGAGATGTGAGCTCCAAAAGCATTGATGAGAGGCCCAGGGATACAGTGAATGTGTGAGCAGCAAACTAAAAATTATCATAGTGGTATCAGCTTATAATAGCTGGCTCTCCTCGCTGCAGTGGAGAGATCTTGCAAAGAAAGAAGCCAAGTAGCAC
Source organism: Lanius collurio (assembly GCA_020086605.1). Lineage (NCBI taxonomy): Eukaryota > Metazoa > Chordata > Aves > Passeriformes > Laniidae > Lanius > Lanius collurio. Next base: position 2,804 of record JACBWW010000790.1, on the reverse strand, counting down.
CTACTACTGATATATTAGGCTCGAAGGCAATTAGTCTAATTGTTTAGGCAGCTTTGTTCCCTGCCCCAGATGTCCTTATCTCATAAGGCTTTTCTATCAGACGCTATCACTAAGCCTTCAGAGCATATTTCTTCCATGCTGTGGGATGTAAATGAAGGAGAGAAAAATTCAAGATATGAAACATACTTCATCAGCCAGGCATCTCTTTTCTTCTGCCTTTGGGAATTCTGTGTGTTAAAGAACTTGGATATTCTCAAGGCTTTCTGTTAGCTTTTCCCCAGTTACGAGGAAACATTTATAATTTGGGGGAAGTATTGATCAGAGAGAAGAAATATTCTCAGCAGATAATGTGTCATAGATGGTCTGTCTACATGTTGAAGAAGCTTGGATGCCATATTTCACTAATGAAACTTGTGGAGGCTCAGCTGTTCATGTCTTTATGCAAACAAAAACCTTGCACCTCCTTCTAGTTGTGCAAAGATATTGTAACAGAGAGGTATTTTGTCAAAATAAGTGATATTTGCAATTAGTGTATAAGACCAAAATTTCTCTGAGGTCTGAAGATGACCTCCATGCCATAGCTGCCCTGTATGTTGTAAGAGGCTCTGCATCCAAAGCAATAATGGAAAGAAAACCCAGAGACAGACAAGACTTCCAGAGAGAGAAACTGATCTTATTGTGTATTGTCATTGGGGTATTGGATTCTACAGATAGAAATGAATTCCACTGGGTACCTTTAGAAAAGTTTCAGCTGCTGGTACTGAAGTTTGCACTGTGGTTTGTTAGAGCAGTAGTTGGTGGGAGAACAAGAAGTAGGAAGAGACTGAAGCTGGATGGATGAAGCTATGGGACAGAATTAAGGGTTTATTTATAGCAGCTACCTGGTTTATCCTCCTCAGGTGGCCAGGTGATAGTTTTTGACCCATCCTGGTTGCTGCAATGGCTTTATGTATCTGGGAAATGATGTTCCCTCTGGTAATAGACACTGTCTGCATCTATGGTGTGTCTTGTGATGACTGCACAGGGAGTCTGGAGCAGAGCCTTGAAGGTGGGTGACAACATAATATGGCCTGTGAGCTTCCAAAAAGTGTGAATCCAGTGCTCTGTTTAAGCTGCTTGTTAGAATAGTGCTGCTGATTTGGCAGTATTTCTGCCAAAAATAAAGGAGAAGATAACTCCTGCTGTTCTTTGTGCTTTTTCTAGAATTGGAAAGACAGTTGGTCAAGGGTGTGTGGCTCCTTCCCTTGTGCATTTTTCTAGGCTGAGTCTGTGGTACTGGGAGGCTCTGCTGAGCTTTTAGCTTTCTGCAAACACTTAGAACTGGCACCAGGAGACCCAGTCAGGACTGCTTGTTGGCCATGCTGTACAAACACAAAGCAGGAAGTTGCTGCCTCCCAAGGGGCTCTCCCTCCAGGAAAAACAGGAAGCTCCAGGATGAAACCTTAGTGCTGCCCGCAGATATGCTTGTTAATAGATGGCCAACCAAAAATAAAATGACCCTGACCTGGTGTTAAGCATTGTGTAAGTTCTTGGTAGCTTCTTGACTTGAAAGTCTGAAATCTCTTTTCCAGGATTATAAAAAAGTTTTGAGGTCACAGCTTTTCTTTTGTATGTATGCCCACATGTGAGAAATGGGACCAGAGTGCTACGCACCTGCTTATTGTAGTTCATTCACTGGAGTTGAAATTATGAGGTTTAACCACTGAATTAAGGACCTTCTCCTTGTCCATGTTGGCCTTTTCATTTCTGGGAAAGCATCTGTGTTTGAGAAGAGAGTTTATACTATTTGCTTCTCTCTTAGCATACATTTGAGTGTTCACTGGAAGTGCTTTTGCTGACTTAATCCAAAGTCTGACAGGTGTGATTCTGCCCATCACTGGGACAGGACTTGGCTTGCTTTCTGTGCCCAATAGTGAAAATTAAATTAAAGGCCCTTAAATCTGGATATACTGCAAGAACTATAATTCATTTAGCTTTCCTTAAATGTCCCTCAAAGGCTGGCAATTATAAATCAGTAGTCTCATTTTTCAAGGTTTAATTGGAATGAATGTGGATTGATTTAAGGTCTGTGATAGATTAAAACACTTAACTAATATACCAAAAAACCCAAAGGTTTCAGTGTGGGTATTAACTTACTTTATGTTGATGGCATGAGAAGACTCCCTCCTAAAATAAGCATGACACACTCTTACCTGCATTTTAGAGCTGCTACTGTTGGGTAAGTTTATGGTAGGTTGTAACTAGAAGGAAGAATTGGTAAATAAAGTCCCAGATCTCATGCTACTGGTGGTGTGTAATAGTTAATGAAAGCTGCCCAATAAAAGGTCTCTGCTCTTGTTCCTATAAAAAGTATCCTGTTTATGGATGTCAGCAACCATCAATTATTTTTCAGACGTCCAGTTTGGCTGTGAGCCAGTACATTGTAGAATAGCTGATTTCCTCCCTGTAATTTTGGAACTTGTAAGTGGTTTTGTAACTTCTTTTTAAATGGGATTTATGAGTGTGGGGGACTAATGGTATTTGCTAGAGCTGAGTTCAGTCAGGACCCATGCTGTGCAAGTGTCACTTAGCTTTACCACTAATCTTGGAGTTATAGCACCACCTGCTATTCTTGCTGTAGGTTTCGAAAGTGAAAATGGAATTATCTGTTATGGTGTAGTGATTTGTAAATTATCTGTGGCAGTCTAGTTCTAAACCATTAAACTTCTGCTGTCTGTGCCTCAAATTAAATGTAAACTGGAACTTTCAGAGTACAGAGATTAGGTCACATTTATAATGTCATCTCATTCCAATGAAGCAGCCAT
>JACBWW010000789.1:0-21719 GCA_020086605.1 Lanius collurio | reverse complement strand
CCTTCCTTCCTTCCTTCCTTCCTTCCTTCCTTCCTTCCTTCCTTCCTATAAGCAGTATTCTTTGAGTAAATGTTTTTTTTTTCCTCAGCGGAGGCTTTTAATATTCTTTAAGCCCTGCAATTTTCAAATTGCTTTCACAATTTATTCATTAGAATTTCTGCTTGATTTTTTAGCTTTTGGTCACCAGACTGCACTAGTTGCCTATTAAATAATTTAAATGTTATTTTTCAACAGAAAACAAATAACATTGAATGGTTTGGGTAGAAAATCTCACAAAGACGTAGTGAAATGCGCTCAAGAAACTATGATAATTGCTTTAATGAGCAATCAAATGTGCATTCTTAAAGTCTCAAGCAGTTAAAAAAAAGCCATTTTGAGAGTGACATATCTTCCTTTTGTTTTGACATTCAGCTGCATTAGCTTACACTTGTTACACTTGTGGCTCTAAATCCCACTTGTCAGATATTCTGAAATCTACTTACACTTTCACCCAGGGCTCAAGTTCCTTCACCCTCAAACCACTTCACACATTTCAAGTGCCTAAGTGCCAACAAAGTCTTCCCTCCATCACAGAATGTGCTGCTGTTATCACTTCCCAAAAATACTTTTAGGTATGCAATGGGTAATTAATAAACTTGAATGCTAATAAGGAAGGAATAATGCTGCTAAAAGCAAAGTAGGGCTGAAAAGGAGTCTTTCATTACAATTCACTTAAAACACTTAAAATCCACTTTGCTTGCAGAAGTTTCCCTAGACAATATACCCTGGCCATAGAGAATAATGTTTTCAAATGTACTTTGCCATCCTAAATCTTTTTCCCTCTTTGTTTGGATTTCTGTTTAAGTTTTTCATCCTTCTGCAGGTTTAAATAATATATATATTATATATGTATGTATAATAAATATAACCTCAAGGTTATTCATTTTTCTTTCTTTGTGGGATAAAAAAGGGGAGATACCACATTCCAAGGTGCTGAATTTGTTTTAAAGGAGGAAGAACAAGTGATCTTCAGTCTCAGCACAGGTCTGCCTCCCTTCCTTATTGCTGGAGACATGGATTCCAGCTGGGGTATGCACACCCAAACTTTTCAGTCACCTCAGCACTGAGCATTAGCAACTCTCAATGTAATGGTAGCTGATGGTGTTTATCTACTGCAAGATTAAGGTGTTTGGACTCAATTCCAAACATAGTTAATTCTCTAATTAAGCATTTGCTTATGGTCCACTGGCTTTAAAGACCCTCGGTACTTGGCTCAGGGTTTTGCTAAAGTGCTGTCCTGAACAGGAGCCAGAATTTGTACCCAATACCCCTTGTTCCTCGTGCCCCCAGGTCACATATAGAAATGTTCTCTGATTGACAGCACTTCACAAATATGATTGCATTGCTGAGCAGGTTGTTTTAACGTGCAGAGCTGTCAAAAGGTTATTTACACCTGCAGGGTGCCCTCTCCTTTCCTCCATCACTGATAGTGCTGCCTGCAAAATGTAAAGGAACTGGTATGGGTTGGAAAGAACTGTAGAATGAGTGGCATCAGAATTTCACAATACTTTGAATGGTGATGGGCAGATGAGTTAAACCCTGCTAGGAGGCTGCCAGTGCCAGTGATGACTAGGAAGGAGACATGCAGCAGGAGAATGAAAGGTTGTTCGAAATATTTGCTTACTGCATGAATTCAGTGACCTAAGGATGTGCCTGCTAAATGGGTGATTATTGTTCCTTCCAATTGGTGCTTATAGATGGAGTTTTATTCTGTGTTTGCCTTTGTGTTTGGGATGTGTGTTATTTTCATCTCTGCTAGAAGCCCTGTCCATGAAAACACCAGGTTGGACGCAGTGTGGAGGGAGAAGCTGTACAACCCTTATCAATAAATGCAGCATACATGGGACCTAAACAGACACTCCACTTAAGAAATGAGAGTTTTATATGGATGATCCAATTCATTAATCATTCAGAATGTCTGAATGTATTTATCACACAGGAAATAATCCAAGATGTAATGGTTTGTCTTACTTTATTTCATTTTATTATGTTTATTGTTTGTTGTGTGTCTCCTTTGGAACATAAATTACTTTCAATAAATTAATAACTCTCATCAAGACACCCCACATTATGAAATTCTCATCACCAGTACAGCCAGATAATTTCATTGATATTAAGATGATATGAAACAGAAATGAAGACATAGTAAATCTGATTTAAAAATTCTTTATGGAAATCTGTGTTTGTGCCAATAAAACACCCATATGGCTGTAAAAATTGTCATAAAAATAGCTTGGAAAATATATTTTGTAAGGACTGCTTATACATTTAACTTCAAACACAGCTTTTTCTCAGAATTATTCTTTTTTTATACATTATTTTCCTTAATGGTAACTCCATATAAGCAAGATATTGTTCATTACATGTATTCTTAAGGTCCCATGGTAAACTATAAATTAGTGGGGAAATTATGAGTTTAAACTAATTCTTATGCTTAGTTTAGAAGTACTTTTTTATTTATGGTTGATAGAGACCAAGACATTTTAAGTTATCCACCACACCGAGTGGGAAAAGAATTGAGCATTGATGGTGCTTTTAGCCTCTCTTTTCAAGTGAACAATATTCCTGGGACATTATTTAGCCTTAGTGGTGCTTGTCCAACTGTAAGATTATAAGTTTATTTTTTTAAATTGTTTAGTTCAACTTTACTGACTTTTGGGGGTTTTTTTGGAATAGTGAAGTTCTGTTCAGCAAAAATACCAAAATTGTGTGTATAGTAATGATTTGCTAGTTCACGTGTAAAGGTTTAATCCAAACTCCTGATTCATTCTGATGATGAAATTTTTTTCAAGTTATTTACCTGATTGATAGCTAGATATTCTGTGCATATGAACTGCAGTGCTTGCTTTTGATTGCAGTGAGAGGTTGGCATCATCATTTAGTCTCTGATGGAAATATGTTTTGAAAGTCTGAGTTGGGAAAAGTGTAGTTGGTGTAGCATAACCTGCTGTTTTCATTCCCAGAAGCAATTCAGATGTTATTATAAAGTAGTTGTTGCATTTCTGAGCTCTGCTTTCATGCAGCACTTGTCTCATAATGGATCTAGAGGATGCTAAAAGTGGCCTGAGGAGCACATGCAGGGCTTCTTTGGGTTCTCTTCAAAGCAAAGACTGAAGCTTCAGCCTGACCTTGACCAAACTTTCCTCCCTGTCTGTTCAACCCCAGAACCATGGGGTTGAATTTGGAGCAGAATTTGGTGTTCCCTTGTGAACAAAAAATAAAATAAATTAAAAAAAAAAAAAAAAACAATCTGACATGTTTGGGTTTGGGAACAGCAGTGTTCTTTTTAAGTCTTTTTCTTAAGCTTAGAAAAGACCAAAAAAAAAAAAAAAAAGCCAAGTGGAAGTGGAAACTCCTCTGGTTAGGTGTTGTCAATAAATCATATGTGGTCTACTGATCCCTGGGTTGGTGCTTCTGGTAGCAAGCCAAGAGAGGAAACTTAAGGATGAGATGGAACCAGCAGCTTTCCAGAGCCACTGCATCCCACATCTCACACTTCTTCTGTTTACAGCATCACTTTTGGTAGGCATGAGTGTTGTGGTGGACCTCCACAGAGGAGATTAATAAAGCTTAAGTTCTCATCTTTCTTCCTGCATCAAATTATTGTTTAATTTGGGGATATAAGTGTTGTTGCCTGGCAACACAATGCTGAATAGAAGTTATATTTTCAGGGGGCAGTCATAGACACATGTATTTACTGTTTAAAAATCTACTCAGCTCCTTTGCTGTTCAGTGGAATGGCACAGCAGTGGTGGAGAGGAGGCAGAAGTGGGTGGGACTGCTGTTGTTTGAAGACTGAGTGCAGCCCTCCCTGTATTGTGTGTTCTTCCTGCAGCCTGTTGGACAGAATGAAAGCTGTGAGCAAATGCTGCATGGATTTAATTCATTCTGAAAAGCATAAATGGCAAAACACATTTGTTTACTTCATCCTGTGGAATGGGGCCTTTTAGTCTGTTTCTAATTTATCCCAAGTTAGAAATACAAGGTATGTGCAGAAATCATGCATTAATAAAGTCTCTTTATGTTCCCAGCTGGCATGAGAAATAACAGTTGTGGTTCACTGAAAATTACTTTGAGCCAACACTTCTGAAGTGATTTTAGGTTTTATTTTCAGCCATTCAGGAATTCTCCTGCAATGGTTTCTTTTTAGTGTTTTATAAGCAGTTAGTCTTTTTTTCATCCCTGAAGAATGAGTAAGGAAAAAAAATGCGTTGGGTTTTTTGTTGTTTTGTTGGTGTTTTTTTTCAGAAAAGAGCATTAGAAAAGTCAGTGATTATCCAGTGTTTATCACCAGTGGAAGAGCTAGTAAAAGTAAATACATAAAATGAAAGGACACATTTGCAAATAGTTATTTATGGAGCAGGCAGTGTTAGCGAATTATTTGGTTCTGCCTAACAGTAAAATTTAGCAGCCAAATATAGCTTTTATTTCTGAGGTACTTTCTTCTGTGCTCATCATCAGCCGTGTTTCTGATCCCATTTCCCTTAATTTCATCTCTCCACAGAACATGCATCCTTTCACTTCTGGTTTCTCTCCATCTTTTTTTTTTCACTGTGCCATTCCCTCTTTTCTAGTGTTGTCTAGCATCTGTATTTCTCCACATTACAAATTTTTCCTCTTCTGAATCCTATCTGCTCCATGAATTCCAGAAGTCCTGTGACTACCATATTTGCAAATTGGCATTGCCAGAAAGAAAGATTTGCTTTAAGCTGTAACTTAACAGTGCTCATGTAATTGTATTTTCAGTAGAAGCTGTTATGCCTTGTCATTTTGTGAATGAACTTGCTCCTATTGTGGAATATGGAAGAGAAGAGGAGTGTGATTAGTATGCCAATTGACCTCTGAAATATGAAAATGTACAAGACCAGAATCTCATTTTCAATACATTTTCATATTTCCCTGGAAATAGAGAATGTTAGCTAGGTAAAGAGACAGTTCCATACTAAAGAGAGAATATTATCTAGTAATTAAAATGTTCTATGATTTTTTAATTTCAACCTTGTAGGAATAAAGGATAATGACAGTATGGGATGAGAGATCTCTGCAGTCCAAGGCAGCTCCTGAAACATGCAGTTTATTTGCAAGGGCTGTGGGTGCAGGAGCTCTGCTTAAGCTGCCAGCCACAGCTTAGAGCGTGCCCCAGAGAGGGCTAAAATCTGGTTACAAAATATTATATCTCTTTCTATACTGAATATGGTAATAGTACAACATCCAATCAATAGAAGACAGAAGTCCTTATAGAATTTACATGCAGCCTTTCAAAACTACTACATTACCATACTGGGTTACATTTTAACTCCTAAAAACTGCTTTCTAAAACAACTTTTGTCTTCCCTGCCACGCTGGCAGGGCTTCTCTGACCCCTGGACTTTTCTGCTTGCTGAAGCATCCTCTTCTTTGCTAAAGACATTGCTCAATCAAGAGGGATTCTCCTTCAGCTGGCCAGCCCTTTGTTTTTTGGTTGTACATTAACTGACAGCTCGGTATCTTATATCTCAAAGCCAGCTTTCATTTCTATTTCACTTACAGATTTTATATTTCCAGAATCTTTTGCCAAGCAGTCATATTTATAAGGTTTCCCTATTTCATCCTCCCCAACAAACCTGATCTACAGAGTAGGGTTTTTTATGTGTAGTAGAGCAAGATAGTTGTTAGAAAGTCTATTTTGCTTTATCTTATTGCTCCTTAAATAAACGATGTTGTCATTTTCTTCTGTATTGTTAGAACATGGACATAGGCACCTACTGCATCCCTACCAAAAGCTCCTTAAAGGTACAAGATGAAGTCCATTGATTTAAACAGGTTTGACTTGTTTTTTTTTCACTCTCCTGAAGGAGGAAATTTTCCTGATCAGCGTCTTCATTGCCATCCTTATAATGACTGAGCCTAAACCTGTGTGGCTGATGATAGGATAGTCCTTTCAGAAGCAATTTTCAAACACTCTAATACTCATCTCTGAATTCAGGGCCATGCCAGAGTCAAGGGTTGTTTGGTCCCCCAGCATTTCATTCTGCTGCTGCAGCCATTAGTGCCATGGGCAGTTATTTGTCTCACTGTCAACCATTGTTATTTGAAAACATTATCTGACTTGAGCTGTATGACCTGTGGTATCCTCTTAAAGATGTGCATGCAGTTCTTTTGCACTATTTAACTTGGAAATGCAACCTGAGCATCAAAATGTGATTTCTTATGGGGCAATTGGTGAAGCATGTTTTGGTTGTTCCTCAACATGTCAAAACAGATAACAGAATTATAGGGATAGCTCAGAACTTGTCTACCTTTGCTGTCAGGGAAGTCAGGAAAGAAATGCCTTTTTATTTTTCCAGCACTTCATGAAATGTCACACAACTGAGCCAATACTGTTAATGAATGCCATCAAGTTCCACCCAGAATCATTATTTCTTGTGCTATTTTATTACTGAATGCAGTAAGGGATACTTTTTCCCCCACAAAGGAAATTCCAATATATATAAGTTGAAAACTTTTAGGAAAATTATTTCCTGGAGAAAAAACTCCAAAATGTCTCACATAAATATGCACAGTATTTAGTTATCATTCAGCAAAAGTACATGCTATTTTTTTCCTCCTTTTTTCTGTTTAATTGGATGATACTTGTCTGCCTAGCAATATTTTAAAAAAGTGGTTTGAATTCTGCAAACATTTATTCCCGTTCAATAAGACTGGAACTTTTCCTGTGTGTTGATTGCACGTCTCTCCAGCTTTACTCCAGGTTTCTCACACAACCTTGGCAAGTGGCTTTGGCTTCTCATAATAAATTTCCCATATGTAAAATGAATAGAACAATTCTTAGCCCAGGGGAATCCTTGTGACTTAGTTCATTAACAGGAGTAAAGGACTAAATAGAGAAAGGCACTGTTGAAGTTTGGAATATCACTACTGATACAGCTGTGTCTACAGGTGTTCAGTTGTCACAGACCAGAGGATGAGAGAATTCAAATCAAAGCCACAGTGCAAATTCATATAAATGCAATCTACCCCTGGAGTGAGAACCAATTCCTACACTATGTTCCCCAAATAAATATTTACTCAACTGTAGAATATGTATTGTTTTAGCAAACATCAAAAATGAAGAGAGTTTACAACACTCTACTGGCAGTAATGTAATTAACTCAATGTTTATGAAATATTTCAGATGCCAGAACCAAAATAATTATATCTGCAGTCTCAGCTGAGGATGGATGCTGGGAAACAACGTAGGGTCAGTTGCTAGACCAGTGTTAAATAGCACAGATTTGTTGATTTTGGTGGAGCCACACTGGTTAACTGCAGCCGAGAGAGTGGTCTGCCCCATTTCAGCTGGAAGCTGAAAGAGAGTTGGGCCTTCTAAAAACAAGCTCAAGTCTTTAGAGCCAGAAAGATTATACTTTTCAGTGGCACTGAGTTTTGCAGAATATGCTGTACTGGAGTAGAAATTTCGGTTCTGAAGTGTGGGTGAAATTCTGTGTCTGTTACTTTGTCCCCTGGGTTGATTAAACTTGGACTATATCTAGCAAATTATGCTGTTAATTATTCTCTCTGTTTATTCATCTCCAATGGATATTGTGGGGTTTAATGCCTTAGTTACTTTTAACAAATATAGCATAACATGCTATCAGATTGCTTTATGTTCATCTTGCAAGATACACTTAACCTAATGCTAAACTATGCCAGAGTATGGTTTGATTGAGAAGGAAAAACTCAAAACCTAGCCAGGATATCTCAGATTCTGATGGGGATCCCTGATGTCTCAGGCTCCTTGGGAGTGAACTTGACCAAACAAAGCAGAAAGAGGACAAAAGACTGGATATAGGTCAGGAATTTCTAATTATACTTTTTTTAAAAAATGCTCCAAATGACTTTATGTTACATAATGTTGGCTAGGGAGCAATCCCATGGATGATTTAGGAAGTTAGTTTGGGAATGCTCAACATAGATAAAACACTGTAAAAGCTGAGTCATGGTTTTATCACTTCTTTGCTTGCTTAGCATTCAGTGTGAGAACCTCAGAAGCCAGCTCCTCACTTTTAGACCTTCTGGGCCAGTTTGTCAGAACATAAGAACTTCAGAAACAGCAGTAGAGCATTTTATTTCCTTGTGTTGGAATCTCTCCTTGTGTTGCCATCTCTCATCTCCACAATTCAGTCCTTGGCTGTTCTGCCTTGCTCAAGTGATTGATTTGCTTGTGCAACTGTGATATTTTATAGGATTACTTCACACTGTTAGGGAACTTTATACCTCCTGATTATTAACTGATTTACTTCAAACTCAATCAAATTACTATTATGAGAGTTTGCAGAAAAAAAAAAAGATGGACACTTAAGTACTGTTTTCCCCAAGAACAATTTAGTGGCAGAATCCAGGACTCTCCTGGCTGTCAATGCTTCATTGCCTTTCATAAATTCAAATGCTCCCCATTCAGCAATTTTCTGTTGGTTTTTTTGTTGTTTTTCTTCTTGTTTTGGGGGTTTTTGTGGTTTTGTTGGTTTGTTTTGAGGGTTTTAATTTTGCATTTCATTGTGTATTTGCTGACTAAAACATCTCAGCATTGTCTTATTTTCTGTTATTTTATGATGTTAGAATTTTTGCCACACCTCTTCCAGTGGCAGGCTTTTCAGATGACACCTCCTTATGGCTCTCCTTCTTTCTGTGGAAGAAAGGACTAGGGACTTTCTAACAGCTGTAGAATTAGCCCTTAGACAAAGGTGTTAATAGTGCCTTTTTTCCTTGTAAAGTATACCCAGGAATGTGGACCTGCTAGTAAAATAAACACCTCCTGTGTTCTTTGGCTTAGGATGTGATAACATCAAAGGGTCATTTATCGTTCTGTTTGCCAGGTGTCACTTTGTTCATGGGGCTAATTGAAATTGTAGGGGGATATATGTTGGTTAAACAGTAGAAAGATCAATTAATTGATTTATTGTAAACCACTGTCACAAATTTTACCTTTTGCTGCACTTAGCAGGCAGACTGTGTGTAGTGGGGCATGAAATGGGCACGGAGATTTACACAGGCCAGTCATGCAGCTAATTCTTTCAGTGTTTTAGAAGAGATTGAGCTTTTGATGGTATCTTTTCATAATTTCTGGCTGTCAGGTTTCAGATATAACATAGAAATTGGTAATATGTGGAATGTGATGTCTTATGCTCACTCCTGTGGTATCATTCTCGTTGGCTCTGCAGGCTTGGAGAAGAGACTTTGTGTGGCTCTTTTGTGCTTTGGAATGCCTCAGTTTGTACTGTTGTTTTGGCAATAGTCATGGGCAAAGGAAAAGAAGGTATTTCCTTGCTTTTAAGCCTCCCAGTCTTCCCCTGTGGCCACAGTGCTGTTGAGCCCTGATGCAAAGGCAGTGGCACAGGCTCCCACTCTGTGTGTGATGGGCATTCAGGAATGGAATTCCCATCCACCCCCCCAGTTGTGCTGTGTAGAAACCTGCAGAGTTGGGTGTGATGCTCCAGCGAGAAGGATGCAGGACTGAGCTCCCAGTGTCCACCACAGCCCACAGAGTTGGCTGGCAGCCCCTCAGAGGTAGCAGAGGGAATATAGGGCTGATTCCAGGGGCACTGCTGGTCACAGCAATGGGCACACCATGGCATTTGCTACACAATCCCAAGACTTGGCTGTTTACAACTGAGTCTTCCTGTGCTGAGCTTGCTTTAGAGTCTCATTTAATATTTAACATGTCAGCATACACAGGCTGGCTATGAGTACTTGCAACCAGGGGTGTGAACATGCCAGGCTTTTCCCAATTTTAGGAATGCTTAGATGCCCATAAATTAAATATTTCCTTTAACTGATGCATCATTGAATACACCTTTTCACTATTTGCTGTGTATTTATCTATTTTTTTTAATGCATTTCCAACTGACATATTTTCTGCTGTTGGGCTCTGGTGGCTACTCTGTGCATATGCAATTATCACATTTTTCAAAATGAAGTAATTATTGAAATATATTTTTCTCAACATTTGCCTTTCCCTTCAGCTGTACCAACAGTAGAATTTGTTATTAAGGAAAACACATTGACCTTCTTGTCACTGTGTTTTTGCATCTCCCTCCCTGATTACACCTAAGCACTACAGCTGGATATCCATATTCATATTGCTTTACCACAGGAAAAATAGTCCATCTGCATAGACTTAGCAGTACATTCCCACCTGAAAGAGAGCTTTATCCCACCCATCAAACCTTGGAATACACTTTTCAAACTAGGAGCGATAGATGGTGTTGTTCTGGGTATGTCATTTCAACATTCAGTGCAAAAAGAAAACTCAGAGAATGGAATCTGGGAGAATTAAAGAAAATGGCCTGTAATTCCAAGGAAAGGAAGATTCAAAGAGATGCGGCTACACAACGAGCAGAAAGAGAAGTCTGAAATGTTACATTACATGAACAGAATTTAATTAATGGTTCGAGGAATTGATCATCCTGATAAGCTGTTCAGGACGAAAAATAAATAATGAAGTATCATTAATTAAAAACAGTGTTCAAAATGAGTCACCTTGCATTTCTGATGCCTTTCTTACCCTCACAGTAAGCAAGACATACTCTGCTTTCACTCTGGTGAAAGCTCCTCATTTGAGGAGAGGAGCTGGGAAAACAAAACCAGACTGCCCCAGGGAAAGTTCTCATTAACGTTTTGGAAGGGGAAGTGCGTTTGCTTCAGATGGCCAGATAATCTCAAACTGGGGACTTGTTCGTTCTTCCTCCAGCAGATTCCTATTTCTGATTTTTTTCCTGATGCAGTGGGGTGAGACTATGGAGGTGTGGTAACTGCTACTCTGCTGGCTGTGAAAAATTGGTGCGGGACACGGGTGGAACAAAAAGCTGCTTCTGCTCCTTCAGAACAAGTCCCGGGGAGTTCACAGTGCATGGCCAGGCAGCCTCTCTTGGTTTACATCAAAAGGTTCAAGTGTATTGGCAAAGTTTTCAAACATCCCTGGGTGATTCAGTGTATTAACCTGCTGAAAGCCAGAGGAGCCAAAGGGCAAAGGTTGCTTGGGCTCTTCTGAAAATCGTATCTTGTAATGTTATTCTCAAAGATCAAAACCCCAAATCGGTTACACCAGCTTAAATGAAATTACCACTGTTTGCCAATCTTCTCTCAAGTCACTTTTGCTTTGGAGCATCATCTGTTGTGGTCAGAAGAAATCTTTCTTATTTCTCATGCTGAAAATTGTACAGTAAGGGTCAAAATCTGGTCTGGGGCTCACCACTGTCATGGTTTCAGCTGAATTGATAAGCACGAGAATTAATCTTGCTAGCAGCAAAATTGAATTTCACTTGTTTTGAAGCATCTGGCCCTGACAAGGATGCTGGACCCTCAGTCTCTTTGGATGTAGCAGCTCCTGTGTTTCCCAGCTGAAATTCAGGTACTTTGGATGTGAGCCCACGGTCAGTCTATGAGCGAGATTGCTGCTCAGTGCAGAGCTGCCTTGGCTCAAAAACTGGTTTGGACTAAACTAAGGGAAAATAATGCAGAGTCTGGGATTTCATAGAATCACAGAATGTTTTGGGTTGGAGGGGACCTTAAAGATCACCTTGTTCCAACCCCTGCATTAATTTTGGTTCAGCCACGGGGAACGCCTATTACTGATTATATTCCTTATGGGAAGAGGGGTTGGACTCTTTTTCTGTTATGCTGGCTGGTATCACTGCTCAGCTATTTCTCAGGTATGGATGGGTGCTCTTATCAGATTAATGTGTTTGCACCCAAATTACTTGAGGATGACTTACCTTACTGTTTTCACAGGAAGTTAACAAACAGTATTTTCTCCTTTTTGCATGAGTTTTACACCTGAAAGTGCTGAATCAGAATCTACTACAGTCAGAATAGTTTATAGCAGCAAGGCAGAAATGTCCTATATAAATATAGTTAACAATTGCCTCATATATCTGCAGAGCTTTAGAAGGGTTCAGCTGATGTTTTATTTAGTAATAACATGATGAAAAAGCTTATAGAACATTAATAATGCTGAACACTTGGGCCCTGGGAAATGTCTCGGGCTACTTGTCTTGAAAATTGGATTTTTCAAACTGTTTTTGAGAACAAAAAGCTCCTTTTTTTATGAAGTTAAAGGGAATACTAAAGGACAGTAAAATATAAGGTACATATAAAATATAAGGTATAAAAAATACATTGGTGTATAAGCCTGTGGTCTCATCTACTTGTGGTGCTGAGCATGGAGAGGTGGGTGCACGTGGGTGCAGGTGGCCACACAGGGACCTTTGCCATTCCTTCATCATTACTCCATAACAAGCAATGATGTTTGTTGGTTTGAGCCCAACACCTGACCAAACATGTCTGCACCTTTGCACTTCAGTACGTGCAGAATCACCACCAGAATAAGCTGCACAGACCTTCCATGGTGTTTTATTCACAGTATTACAGAGCAGTTAAGTGCCTTTCATAAATATGTATTAGCTGTGTTTCTGTTTTCCAATTTATTATGTTAGGTAGGGAATATCAGTGCTGCATTTTAAAAGCAGCTATCTCCTTCTCTGTGCATTTGTCTTTATATCCTCAAAGAGAAAAAAAAATGTTTTAACTGCCTTGCTTCCCACACAGTGTCAGGGATGTGTTTTAGTGACATTGTTTTGTACTTAATTAAAATAAACACAGAGAGGAGAGATTTCCCCAAGGAAAGAAGTTGACTAATTGCAGCTTCTCCACACTAATTCTGAGCATTGAAGCATTAATGCTTCTATAAAACTTTTTGACCTGCCTAGGTTCAGCTGTGATTAAAAGCTGCTGTCACTGTTTCGGACTTGTCCACACAATAAAAAATGCTGGTGTTTCTGTAATGCTCCATTTTAAATAGCTTATGATGCTGTGTAATAAGTGGGCCTGAATAAAAGTTACTGGGTTCTTGTGCTGCCAGTTACTGTTTCACTTACAAATGTCTGATGCTGGGAGGGATGAGTTACTGTGCTCACTTGAGGAGCTGGAAGTTGTTAACTTGCATTAACTTGATCGCCTTTCTTTGCTTCTAACCTAAATTTTAAAATGTAAATTCACAGCCTCAGCAAAAAGTGTCATGTTTTATGACTGAAAGGAATGAACTCAATAGTAAATCACCTCTCACCTGCAAAGGATGCCTTCAGCAGGACATAGTGATGGCCTCCAAGGTCTCCAGATTCTCAGAGGACGTCTTTCTGCTTCACTTCAGCCCCCTGCCAGCTTTTCACATGGTGGCTGCGAGCCTTGAGCTATCACTGCTCTGCTAACTGAGGAGAGAGAGCACTTGATGTTCTTAGGGCTGGCATTTGGGATTCCTCCCTTAGCTCTCCTTTCTCACCTTGGCAGGATCCATGATGCAAAAAGCATCTTTTCAGACTATTTTCCTGTTCAACTCAATTAGTTTCAGCTAAAGGCATCTTCCTTATAGGAACTGATGAGATTATTTATCTGATAATTCCTATGTTGTAATTATACATAATTTACAATTTTTCATGCAGAATGTTTACCTTTTTTTTTCATAAAATGCATTTGATAATTTTTATCATAACCCAGCATTTCTGGAAAATAAAGTGAGTGCTAATGAAATATATGGCTTCTGTGGATATTTACTATATCTGTGCAGTCATTGCCTGGAAAACAACCACATTTAGTACTGAATATGGCACTTTCTAAATGCTGCTTTTGTAATAGGATACTGCATCACACAGTATCTGTGGGTCGGATGCTTCCTGCTCTTGGCACATCAGTGTTCTTCATCAGTACAGTGTCTGAGAATCATCCTAGTGGGTTTTGAATGTGTTTCCCCTTTTAAAAGTTAAGAAAATATAATTTGGGTTTTCTCCTGTAGGAGCTAGGAAACAGTGATTGCCACTTTTTCCTCGAATAATGTTCCACAATATGGATGCTGCTGGGCTTCTGTTTCAGTTTTCTAATATATCCTATTTACAGTAATTGCAATCCTTCTGGCTATTTTAGATGGCTTTTGTCTTCTGTTTTGTATTTCAATAAATTGATGATAAATGACCTTTAGATTCTTTGGCACTGATGAATTCCAGTTCTAATGAGCTGTTAAAAGAATAATAAGTGCAGTAAACTGTTCATCACCACTAACGAGGATAGAGAGGGCTGACTTTTGAGAGAAGTTAAATTAATTGAGTAAAAAACAGTAGAATGGCCCCTGTGGGTGGCAGGCTACAGGCAATCTTTTTTTTCTTACACAACTCAGAACTTTTAATATGTTTGTACTACTGCATGTGCATAATCTGCCCTTTGCATTAATTACTGGCTCTGTAGTGGCTTTAGAAGAGGGTGCTGAAAGTAATGGCAATCTTCCAGTTAGCACCTCTGAGACATGGTTTGATTTGAAGATTAAAGCAACTCCATGCCAGTGGAATTGCTAATAATTGTTAGCCTATCCAAATATTGGTATTTTTGTGTGGAAGATGACTGGATTCCAACCTTCGTCCCTATGAATTTAATGGACCTATGCCAATTTAGATCCATTTAAAATCTGTCACATCCTTTTAGTTTTGCTTTGTCCTTTTGCGTTGTGGAAGCAATGATAATTTGCATATTTTCTGCTCTAGTAAGTTGAAATGCCTTATACATTCTTATACCTCTGTGTTTGTAGCAGGGGACAAAAAGGAAGGCAATTCATTTTTATTTGACTCTTAATCTTACCTAGATCTCTGCTTACATTTCTGTAACTCAGTTATCCCCACTTTGTGTTTGTTTATATATTAATAAGATACATGTCTGTTTAGGTTGATGTGACAACTGAAATGCACTTTGACATCTTCAAACAGAAGTTTCCAGTGTGGTTTAAAGCTCAGGGACCTGTTCTCAAAATGAGAAAACTGCGCTGCAAATTTCGGAATTGGGCCAAGCAATTGTACCACAAGGACCATTCAAGCCATATCAGTTGAGTGATAAAATAGACTTGATTTGTGCACTTTGTTACATGGATTCAGAACTAGCTGGGATTTAGCCTGCTTTCTGAGCCTGGAATATCAAACTATAGGTAGCTCACGTGTTCCACTGCCCAACTGTTGGCTTAAAATAGTGCATTATACACATGAGCTACAGTAAATATCATTACAGAAATGTTCTGTTTTCCCATACTTAAATCCTGAATTTCTGAATTCTAATTTACAGGATGCTGAATGTCATAAAATTTCCAGAAATCCCTGGGCTGCATTTAGTATCTCACAGCCTGGATGCTGATTTCTTTTTGGATAACTCAGAGGCAAATTGCCTACGGTGGCATTGGAATCTGTACACCAAAGCAAGGCTGGGAAGATTGAGGGTGCTGTTTGTGTGTCATTATCAGGAATTTATTTTGGAAGGATTCTGAATCAAAATATCAGAAATTAATTTTAATTGTCAGCTGGTTTTTTGTTGGATGGGGCTCAGATCAACCTAGCCTAGTGGAAGGTGTCCCTGCTTGAGGCAGGGGAGCTGGAACGAGATGTTCTTTAACATCCCTTCCAGCCCAAACCATCTGATTCTGTGTAAAAGCTAGGCAGGCTGTTTTGGCCTATGTGTCTAGAAGTGTAAAATCATAATACTTATTTCTGAGCCAGACTTAACAGAGTTTCCTAAAACACCACATTTGGCCCACATGGTTCCAATCAAAGTGGTTTTAGCAGTTCCCTCTCCTTTGCCTTGCATCAGACCAGGGGGGCAGGGCATATGTTTTAGAGGCAGCGTGCAGGAGGACCATACTCAAACCTGCTTGCCTTTTAAGCAAATTTGACCATGTACCTCCCAAGTACCTCTTTGAAATATTACTCTCAATTTAGCCCTTTGCTGCAGGTGTCAAGCAACAAATTTCAGATCCCACTTGTGCTGACATTTGGTCTTGGGGAGAAGGAAATTAGATTTCTACTAGTCTGAAACCAGAAACAAATGTTAGAATTGAGAGCAGTTTGTTTGAGCCATAATTTGGAAGGATGCAAAAATAACGATGTTGGTAGCTGAAGCTGCTTTTTGCCCTTCCATGCAGGAAAGCCAAATGATTCCTTCTTTATTCCCAGATTTTCTTTTTTTCTCTAATGTATGAGGTAAAAGGAGGAAATTTTCTGATAGTAAATCCACCCTTCAGAGTTGCCTGGTCTTTTTGCTTTTGCATCTGGCTCACCCTGGTGCAGATTTTTCTTCCTTTCTGTGCAGCTTGGCATAGAGGCTGAGGAAGAGGTTTTCCCCAATGAACATGATAAAAGTTCCTTACAAACTGGGGCCGGTTTGGTGCTCAAAGAGAAGCACAGAAACTTTTGTTATGCAAAGAAGCTGCCCTATGAAAAAGGGAAATAAGGGCAGTGTGAGTCCCTGGCTGCCAGCTCTTTCAGGGACCACATGCAACCCAGTCCTTCATGAACACATTCCTTTGTGGAAAGAGAGGGGTTGAAAGTGGCCCAGAACTCCTAGTCTCCTGACAGTTTTCTTCTTGCCTACCCAGGTAGCAGCTTAGCTGATCTAAGGGGAGGAAGGTGTGAGCAAGCCAAGCTCCTCAGTGGAGCAAGCGGGAACGTCTCACAGTTGTGCTCAGCATATGCCAGAGCTGCACTCTGTACACTAGCCAAGAATGGGACCATACTTCCCTCTTTAATGAACAGCTCTTTTCTGTGTTTATTGATGTTCTTAGTTTATTTATCAAGCCATCTGCCAGGTATGACATGAAGATTTTGACATCAATATGTTATGAATCACAAGTTCTCTTCTTTGCATCACATCCAAGAGAACGCTATAGCTGCCTAAAACTAGGGGAACTGGAGGAATACATCCTGCTTTTGTTTAAGGGGAAAAAATTGAATAAAAAAGAATTGGAGAAAACATTTTAAAGCCCTGTCCTTGCTCTCATGGGTCCTTTAAAGCAGTGTGAAACTTCATAATTACTGCTTGTTCTCTGAGAATAATTGTTCATCCAGTTTGTACGTGTAGAAATCAGAGAATGGTTTGGGTTGGAAGGGACCTTTAAGCTCATCTAGTTCCAGCCACCCTGCCCTGGGCAGGGACACTTTCCACTAGATCAGATTGCTCAGAGCACCATCCAGCCTGGCCTTGAACACCACTTGTCAGGTTGGAGCTAGTCTACAATTTGTTGAATGTTAAAGGGCAAGTTTGGTCCCAAGACTGAGGAGTTTGGGGTCAATTATTTGACCCACAGATATGTCAGAGATCTTGTTAGTATAGAGGTACCAATACTTTCTTCTCATCCTAGGGGCTTATTTTTATAAATCCACATTTTTGCCAGGAGATTTAAGTACCCAATTTTTCTTCACCAATTGAAATTCATTATAGTATATTTTCAGTGAAATACACAGCATAAGGTTGGCTTTGGGTTTTTTAGTAGTTACTGTAATTAGTGTGCCCAGCCACAGGCTCAGAGCAGACGATTAGAGAGAGCATAAGAAATGTATCTTAAAATGTCCTTTAGCTGTTGGGAAAAGGCAGACAGACACTTCTGTGGTACCAAATGATGTCAGAATTTGCTGGATTCAGCCAGTGAACAAATCTGACATGTCTCTTCAGTGACACTGCCCTGGATATTGCTTCTGCCATTTCTGTTTCAGTAACATTTTTTGAGACAGTCAAAAGTTAGTGCTTTGACTCTTGGACTTAAATATACTTCTGGAGATAACGGATCAGTACTGGAGATTTCCTCTTTTTTATTTTTTGGTTATGAAAAGCTAGAACTTAAAAATTAAAAAAACACAACCAAGAACTAAAAACAACCACAAACACAAACCAACATTCTTTAACCACTTTGGATTCAGTATTATGGCTTCTTCTCAACACTGGAGGCATATTTCTACATCCTCACATAGTGACAGGCTTAGCTTTTATGATCCATATGATGACCAGAATTTCCTGGAGTGTGTTGGACAAACAGGGAAATGTAGTACCAAGAAATCGTGATAATTCTTCTCTGCCTAATTTGCTTTTATGGACTGAAGTTAGTTGTGGAAACTGGTTCATGACTGCAATCCAAACCTCCAGCAGCTTAGGAAAACTAATCAAAAGCACCAAAGGAAGCAGCTTGCTAATGGTAGAATTTCTGAAAGCACATCAGAAAGGTGCTTCAAAATAATTCAGACTCTTTTGAATATCAGGTGAAATCATGATAGTCCTCAGAAGTGTTGCAGAAAGAGGAGACAGCAGAATTATTTTTTTTTTCACAACACATCATGATTTTTTCCCTTGTTATGCTCTAGAAGGGTGATGTATAAATATTTATTCCCTCTTTCTTTGACTTTGTGGTGACTTCTACCAGAGCATCATCCATAAATAAGGAATTGGTCTTCATTTAATTTAATACCTAGCCTTCAAGAGGTATGTTTTCTGTCCCCTTGCAAATGGATATTAAAATATTTTGGCCTCTTGGCCTAGTGCATCCATGTTACCAGCATTGCAAGACTACAGGCACAAAGAATATGTTGGGTTATTTTTGATGTATTTTCTGTACCTTATTCACAGACTTTTTAATAAGTGAAATAGAGCAATCTAAGAAACCTCAGAAGAGTGATGTAGGATGCTTTTTAACAGAGACAATAATGTGATGACCAAAGAGATGATGAGCCCAGTAGTGCTACCAGCCAATAAGTGAATGAGCTGCAGACAAGGTGAAAGAGATACATCCAAAGCTGCAAAAGCACAACTGATCCATAGGCTGAGCATCAAAATAACCCCTCAAGTGGCTCCTGTCACTGCTGTAAGGAGTGTACTGGTGTCCTACTGATTAAACCCCAAGGTTTAATCCTCTTCTGTGTGTTCCTTCAGAAATTTTTTTTCTTGTCCCCTTTTCTTGTACTTGATTTTTATTTTTTTTTCCCCAATGTCTCCACTGTGGACATCACAACTTGGCTTTTCTGGTAGGGATGTGGAGCCACATCTGCCTGTGGTCAATCATACCAGGCACTAATGAAGCTTAGCAAGCGGAACATCCAAGATGGGGCATTAAAGTAATCTTAAAACTCTCCTACTGTGCCTCCTTGAGAAGAATGTTGGTGGAAAATGCTGTTTAGGCACCTCTGGGTGCAGGGAGCTAGGAAAACAGATGACCAACTTCAGGAGATTAATGAGTCCTTGGTGGAGAAGTTGGAAATAAACCTTGTTTATAAGGCAAATTTGGAGGAAAATTACAGATGGAAGACGACCGTTAAGCATTTTGAGGTGAGTTGATATATGAGGAGTACTTCAGATGATGAAAGTAGGCAACACACTGAGGCCTGACTGCTTCAAAAGTCAGGGGAGTCACAAGGCAGTGGCAGGATTACAGCTTGGACAAATGGGGATGGAACAAGACCTCAGGGGATGGAGCAGTGCTGTGAGCAGCTTCCTTGGAAGACAGAAAGGATTAATCATAGTACACACTCAAGGATTTAGGAACAGTATTTCTTCTTACAAGAAGATTTGGGGGGCAAGAAAGAGTTAGGGATAGGTGAAAGGTAAAGTTGAATGAGGAAGACCTTGTGCACAGGGCAGCCCCATCACACCCGACTGTGCTGTGCTGGAAGGACCACGTGCCATTTGTTTTGGGCTCGTGGCAAGGCAAGGAGTTGTTAATCTAGACCTACATGGGTCATATCAACTGTGCATAGCAAGGAGCAGAACATTGCTACTTTTAATTAATGCTGCTTAACATGTAAATTTATTCACAGAGCCAAAAATGTTGTGAATATATTTTAAGTTGATACTTCAAATATAGGCAGAATGAAGTAAGGAAGAGGTAATGTCATCATGTTTATGCAGGCTCATTATAGAAACACGTATTTTCATAAAGCATACATCAGAGGCCCAGGGAGAAGGCAGTGCCTTAAACAGACAAACATACCTTCAGCATGGTGTTCCATCCATGCTTTTACTTCTTTACCCTCAGCTACTTAGAGCCCACTAGAAATTGTCCTCATTAGAGTATCACTTGAAGACACATCAAGTGGTTGGCTTACAACAATGGAAGCTAAAGTATATCTTTAAATTAAATGAATACTGCAAAGTTGTTAAGATTATTTTATTAATACCTCTCAGTGAAAGGAGAACACAGCTTTGGAGGTGGAAATCTTAACACATGTTGGTATCTGGAAACTGTACAGAATTATTTAGCCTATTAGTTTGTTAACCCGGTGCTCCTTGCACTTAACCTTATTCTCTAAACTCAGGCTGTGCCTAATATTTACCTGCAGATAATGAGGTAATGTTGTTAGATGTGGAGGACACCTACTTCTCTCTTGGACTTCTTCCATTTTCAGGCTTTGGCATTCTAACAGCTTGTCAGAGAGAGACATCTGGACTGTGTTTGTTATTGGAGATGGCTGAAAATGTCTGTAACAGCCTTTTTTTTTGTGCAGAAGATGGGGGATTTGTTCAAAATTGTGGAAGGTATCTTACTTAGTTAAAAGCAGAATTCTTTGGAAGATGCAGCTTCCATTTCTCCTCAGTCTTTTTATGCCCCTGGTTTGGGGACAGAGACTAGTTTTTGGGCTGAGAAATTTTAGCTTGAGATTTATAGTGATTTATAGTGTGAACCTTTCTTAAAAGAGACAACACCTTACAAGAAGACATTGGTTAAATGTCAGTCTGCCCACAATGTACATTTGCCTTCATTACCACATATAAGCATCTTGGAAACTTCCATGTTTTTCAAGACTTACAGCCTGAACTTGTTTCACTTTATTTCACCATTTGTAAAAATACATCATATTCTCATTTAATATAATTCTAATCTTTTCCAATCTGTAATTGTGCTCATTTTAGTCAGGGCTGAAAGAAGTCTCAGCACAACATCATAGCTGTTCTTTTCATCAGTCCAGCCCTTCTTCTGGCACACTGTGCTGCCTTTCCAAAAACCCAGCTCTCTTCTGCTCCCCTTATGCACCTGGAATAGTCTTTTGTATGCAGCCTGAGTCCTGTAAACATGGACTCAGCAGGAGTTCCTTTAATAAATTAGCTGTTTGCACATTCAAAACTTTTAAACGATGGGGTGTTTTGCTGCAGCAAGGGAGGAATTTTCATCAGATCAGAAGCTGTTATCACACTGGGAGTTACAGCTCAGGAAGCTGCCACCAGTGTTATTAGCAGCAGATCCCTGGCATGCCAGGGGAACCCAGGGATCGATGCTCAACCCTTCCACTGCCCTTGTTTACTTAATTGGTCATCGAAATGAGCGTGAGAGAAATCCATCCACAGGTACTGTGCAGAGAATCAAAGAGTTTCCTCTAACAAAGGAGGTCTCCAATGCAAAATGCAAGCAATCAACAGCATTATTTTAGCACAACCTTCGGTACTGAGGCCGACCCAGGGGCAGGAGGTCAGCCTGGATACCCCATCTCTGGTTTTATTTCCTTCCCTATATCATAGGCTTTGCAGAGCAGCTCTAAACAATGTGCCAGTTGCATTGGAGATTATGTAGTTGTTGGAAATAGATTCCTGCAGGATTAGAGGTGTGATCACAGTGCCTGACTCTGGAGAGTCCTCTCAATAGCAAGTCCTCTTATTGATTTCCCTTTATGTTGAGAAGTGAGGTGATCAGGGGAGATGGATATAGATAAGCACATTCCTACTTATGTGAGGACTAGTTAGAGCCTGCTGAAAATCCCATTGCTTTGGAAGAGAAAAATCCCCTGTTGCTTTCCAAGTTATTAATCTGTTTGTGATTATTAAAAATACTCCTGGCTGTTCTCATAGCATTGTCATTTATAGATTTAACCACATAATCATCTCCTGAC
>JACBWW010000788.1:2038-21741 GCA_020086605.1 Lanius collurio | reverse complement strand
CTCTGGGGAGGGCTTTTCTCTCCTCCCACCTCTCCTTCACCTCTCCACTTCTCCCTCCCTCTCAGGCTTCGTGCAGCAGGCACTTTGAACTGCCTGAGGTAGGACTGTTGTGCTCCAGTGATGCAAAGAGCACTGAAGAGCAGGATCCCCCAGGAACTGCTGGCTGACTTCCCTGCTCACTGCACTTGCTGACCTTTTCCTGGGGCACAGCCCCTTCTGCTCCATTTAGGCTCATCTGTCAGGAGCAAGTTGGCTCTTCCAGAGCTGGAGAATGAGAAGCTGCTGAGCTGAAATTTCTGTGCTCCCTCCTCTCCCTGAAGGCAGGACCTGCAGGTAGCAGTGGAGTGCTCTGAGTTTCCTGGCTGGAATTGAAAATTGCTGCTGGAAATTCCAAACTGTTCTCTCTTCCCTCACCTCAAGGGACTTGGGGTTGCTGCTGCCATGTTCCTGAATGCAGTCAGAGTTTGGAATGAAGTTCACACATTCCTAATGACCAGAAGGATAAAAAGAGTTAAGGTTGTGGAGTGACTGCTGTGAAATTATCAGATCCCTGCAGCGTCCTTTGAGGAAAGCAAAGGCAATCCCAAGGCAGCAGTTACAGCTAAGGAGTTCTGTTTTGCAGAATATACACTCTTAAATACATCTGTGGATCATGAAAATAAAATAAAAAAAGAGAAAACCCACTGAAATTTTTATTTATAACCACCTCTAAAGTAAATATCATCCCACAGACAGTCTCATACAGACCCAGTATATTCGGAATTGTGGGGGAGTGCAATGTTTGCTACACAAGTTCCCAGCAATCAAAACAAGCAGTTGAGCAGCAGTGAGGAAACAGAAGCCTCCTGTGCCAAAGGCAGACAGGGAGTAACCAGCTGTGCAGAGACCCTGACAAACACTGCAGGTACATTTAATACCTCCGAGTGCACTGCTGAAACCCTGCCAGCATCACCCAGGAAAATCCAGGATTGAATCCAGTGGAACAGATCCTCCAGCCCAGAGTGGGGATCAGCCAGTGCTGAGAGTCTGCAGACAAACCCTGTGTGGCTGTGGGAGCTCCAGTCACAAATATCCATTGGTTCCATCCAATGGTCTGCACAAAAATCTTCAAAACTGCCCTGGCACAGGACAAGGTTGGGAAAATCGAGGTTGGACTTTGCTGCTTTGCCTGTGGAGCTTGGATGGGGAGACACTGGGAGAGCATTTCTGTGATCCCAGGAAGGTTTAGTCTTTTATTCAAAGCTTCCCAGTGCCATGTTGCTAGGAAACATTTGCAGTATAACTAAGGAGAAATGAAATATCTTACAGATTTGTACAATATCCCAGTGTTAAGTGAGGAGCAGAATTGCTTAAAAGCAATCATTAGTGTCAGGAACTGAAAATACAGCAGCATTCTCAATTCATTTAAAATTTTAGTGACTTTCATCCAGAATTTAATTTTTTCCTTGGAAAACCAGAGAGCCTTTGCCTAGAAAACTCAGCGACAACTCTGTAATATCAATTGGAAGATCAAAGACCTTGTTTTTAGTTAAAAAGGTCATCTATGTGAGAGCAGCCACAACTTTTACTCTGTAGCAACATTTATTATTTATTGGCAATGTTAACAATAAATAAAAGTAGTAAATACTAATTTTCATGTTGTGAATCAAACTGAAGGAGAAATAATGCAATAGATGAAGCAAAATAAATAAATATATGTTATATACACTCAAATGAAAGGAAGTCCATTAACATTTGTATTTCCAGGACTGAATACATGCTAAAGACAAGACAAAGGTAGAGGTTGATCAGCAGTATGAGAGCAATGGATTAGGAGGATAATTGGATTTTAAATGTCACTGAACCAGCTCTGGGCTACTGAATTGGCTCTTCAAATACTCTGGATTATGACAAAAATAGATGTAGTTCCTATACATCCCATCTCCATCCAGTCCTGAACCTGTCACATGAATCTTCCCCTGTTGAAAAGATGAGAAATGCCATCATATTTAAATTGCTTCACAGCACCAGAAATAACCACCCAAAGATCAGCAAACCTACTTTGGTTAAAAAGAGCATAAACTCAAAGAACAAAGTTTGCTGCCAGTCCTCCTTCCTTTTCAACTTTATCCAGACAAAAAACATTTGGTGACATCAATTTGCTCTCCTGGTTGCTATTGGGTTTATTGTTTAAATAAAGCAAAGAGAAATTCTTTCCCCTTTACCATTTTCATCCTGTAATCACTCAAAAGGAAAAATACAAATATGGAACATCATGCTTTTAGTCACTTTTCTTTCTTTGATTATTCCCCAGGTTTGAGTTTCTCTTCTCCATCATGAGATAACTTTTCTTCTCTCATCTCTTTGTTCCAGTACTTGGAACAGCTTGAATTTGACAGTTCAGATTTGGTGAGTGTTAACAAGCTAAAGTCAGCAAAACATTTTTCCAAATAGTTTCTTACAACTGTAGCACTGTTAGATGGGTTTGGATGATTTTGGCAACCACTGGAGAAATTAATTTGCAGCAATTTGCAATATGTAAAAATCTCCTAATACAGGGCTTTGGTGGAATTCCCCATGCTGCAATTTATTTAAGATAATCAGACATTTAAGATAATTTAAGATAATCAGACATTGTGGTATCATTGTGCTGTGAAGATTCTTCCTCATTTCCTTCATAAGAGTAATTTCATTTTTTCTTCTCTCCACAGAGAAAAGCCATAAAGGAGAAGAATCCCCATCTCCTCCTGCCTTCAGCCTCACCCCAGGGTGGCCATTCCCCTTATTTGTGTGCTGTGTGGGCTGGGGCACACCAAAGGCACGAGTTCTCCTCATTTTATCCCTAATGGTGGCCAATAATTGGTGCCAAGGAAATAAATGAAGGAAAAAACCCAATACCAGGGTGTCACTGTAGGACACGAGAGCACACACGTGTGAACACCACAGCTGAAGGTGAGAAAAAGGAAAAAAGTTTATTTTCTGACTCCACTATTTATAGTTTTACAAAAGTGACAGTGGATTGGAGGGTGAAAGGGCCACCTCTCCAATGACACTGGACAAGTTACCAATCCATCAACTTTCTCCACCTCTACGAAGGAATGCAAAACAACTGAGTGTTTACAGAAAATGTGTGGGAAAGTTTGCAACTGGAATGAAAACATCAGAAGGCTAAAAGATTTCTAAAAATCAGGGCAACACCTCACCTCTTCTGCAAAGCCCTCAGTCTTTACCTTCCAGCGTGTTTGAAAATGGAGCTGGTCATTTTTGGGCTGATGACAGCAGGTACCTCTTGTCTGACAGAATTCAGATTAAAAGGGTGATGAAGTGAAAGGAAATCTGTCCTCATCCATCCTGATCTCCAGAACAAACACTCCAGAATTCCTTTAGTATTATGAAGTTTCCTATGGAGATGTACAATGGTGTCTGGTATTAAAAACTGCTCTTCGGTATTTGAATTTTTTTAAAAGAGCAGAGAAACTTTAATGCATTTTTTGAAGAAATTCCCAGATAATAAAATTTTAATCAAACACAAATTGTTTTGTTAATGCTATTCTGTCTTAGCATTGCACACCAGGTACTAAACAGTGACTGTGCCTATCCCTATCAATTTTTATCTAGGATGAATCCCTTTTTTTTCTATTCCTGGTTAGAATATTGTACATAAATGAAGTCTTGAATTTGAACTTTAGGAACTATCAGGATATTTTTTCTTCCAAAGGATTATTAAGCTACTTTTATTAGCTGCCTAATTGGAAGGAGATCCTATTTTTGATGCACTTCTGAAATGTTGCTTTCCCTGTCTGGAATGTATCTCTATGTAAGGATTGAACATGCAACTGTTGAAAAATAATAATGTGCAGTATAATTATTATAATTTCCAGCCCAGTTTTGAAAGAGCAGGTAGCTCAAAGTGCATCTGTGTTTAAATAAGGCATTTTATCCTACAACTGCAAGAACATTAAAATGATTCTGCTCTCTGCCATTGGATTGTGGAGTGAATTTCTGTGGAGCCAGGAATTAAGTGATTATTACAGCAATTGGCTTGCATGAATCTTGGCCATGAAGACTTCCAAATTACAATAGGGGAGAGTTTTAAACTCTAACATCTCACATTTCTTTCCTCACATTCAATAAAATGTTTGATCCTTCCAGGATGTTTCAGCAGGAGGTGTGGCCTCATTATCTCCATGTTCCAGACACAGCTTGTGAAAGGAAGATTTAAATCATCCCAATGGTGAGTTTTTCTCATATTTTCCTTACTCCTTTCAACAGATTTCACAATTCCCACATTCCAGAGGAAATTCTTGGAAAAGAGTCCAACAAGGAGGGCTATCACACCTTTCTCTGGCAAAAATCAGGATATGTTTATTTAAGGACACAGAGCTAAACCAGGTAAGATTAAACATGCTGCAAATGTCTTGTATCCCACCACACTCAGAATAATGCTGATATTCATATTCTAGGTGATAACAAAGGATTTTGGACTTAAGTAACCCTTGTGGGTCCCTTCCCACTCTATGATTCCCATTCTATGATTTTTATGGTACTAAAAATTCATTTACCAAAGTGACCAAAAGATTGAATAATTTCAGGAGAGCTATGTAATCAAATGGGATTTTATTTTTTATCATGACAAATCCTTTATTAGAATTATTCTATTACATTATAAACTTTTCAAATTCTCAACATCTATTCATTTTGTACCTTCATGAAATTTATTTTCATTCCTAAACAAAGGAAAAAAAAAAAAAAAAAAAAGAAAAAAAAATCATGTAAAGGTCAAATGTGTATTGAGTTATAGGAAGGGTCAAATTTTTGTGGGCTCCAGGTTTTGGCTGGTGGTTTTCTGACATGCTGGTTAGATAAGAAACAGAGTTTGATGGGACAAAAACTAAATTCCCAGAAGGCAGAGATGGGGTTAGAAGGCAGAATTACCTTTAAGGAGTGTCTCTAACTCATAACTACATAAGTGGATGGATTGGGGTCAAGAGAGGAGTGATGTGGCGTGACTGGCAAGAGGAGTTCCTTTAATTGAGATGACAGCTGTCCTCCAGTTGCTGTTCCTTCAGTAAATTATTGGATTTGATTAGTTTTTCTCAGGCTGCAAGATGAGATGAGACTTTATATTAATTCTGAGAACTCTAATTTATTTGTACTCCAATGGCAACTCCTCTGTCCCAGCTTCAAATGCTTCCAAGTCAATCTGAACATGTTTTATTTACCTGAAAAATCTGCCTTTCTGCTGGCTTTTCAGCTTTCCAAACGTGTAATTATTGGTTTAGGTCAGGCTGCTGTGTGTTCCCACCTTTGGCTGGTATCTGTCCAGCTCTGGGCTGGGCTTGGGGGTGGGAGCAGGAACAGGCACTTTTTAAACATCCAAGGTTATTTGGGATGTTCTGATTTATTAAGTCAGGTTTTAAGTGAGTGGGTGTTTTCACTTCTTCCAGATATCCCTGAGAGAGTTGGGAATAAAAGGATGGGAATTTTTCAGAGCTGATGAAAATCATTGTTTGCCTGCTGGAGAAAAGAACCTGGACTTATACTCAGAGTTCTCACAAAAGTCAGAAGGATTTGAATAAACACAGACAGCAGGGTAATGTCCTTGGAGGTTGTTTCTGTTTCAGATGAATCCTCCTATTCTGTGTTACCACCTGTGCCATCCCTTGTCTGACAAATTAAAAAGAAGCAGCACAGATATTTTAATAAAAATCACAGAGTGCTGCCAATATTTTAATGGACAAGGAGGTGCTGCAGATTGTTGAAATTCAGAGTAATGAATAACAGGTATAAAATATTTCAGCCACTGAGCCTTGTTGAACAGCACAATTCATCCCCTAAAAACAAATCAATAAATGCAAAATAAAGCAAAAGGACATTTAAGAAAACAATGACCAAGCTGTAACATGTTTGTTGGAGGAAGGACCAAAGAGAAAATTATAATTTGGATGTTCACCCATTGTTATGCTTCTGAAAAGCTGAGCAGGAATGGACAGAAAATAGAAAGGAAAAACTTTGTTCAGTTGGAACTTTGCTATCAGTTTACAAAAAGACACCACTAATCCTGACTCCTTTATATAATTCTGTTGACAGCTTTTATCATATTCCCACAAAGCAGTGAGTGATGTTGACTGAAGGGATTCAGGCATGTTTCCATTATTAATATTGTGCTGGGTGTCTATGAGCAGTTTAATATGAGAGCTTATAAAAACCTGCTTCCAGATGCAGACTTTTAAACTTACTTCATTCCCCTGCAACACTGTTAGAATCTGTTTTATGTGCCTTTTATTTGGGGAGATAAAGCATTTCATGTTCAAGTCAGTGGAATCCTCTCTAAACACACGATTGACATCTGCTGTCAGCTGACATCTGCTCCATAATTAACAATCCAGCTGTTAACACGGCTTTATCTAAAGAAAATCAGTTTATTGTTTGATGTTCCAGATGAAAATGATGACTTCTTGACTTCCCTTTCTCATCTTCAGAAGGCAGAATATTTTCTTCTGGTGTGGATGACTCTGCTGATGTGTGCTGGGTGTTTACTGACTTCTTCCAAACTTTCACCCTTGTCACACTCCCTTTCCAGTTCTTGCTTTGCCTCATTTTTGCCCCAGAATTTCAACCTCTGCCTGGCTGCCCAGACACTTGCACCCATCTGGAGATCCCTCTCCACAAACCTGACTCTTAAGTGAGTAATTACACAGAAGTTAAATGAGTTTAATCTTCAAGGTTTGTGTCTGACAGGGAGCAACACTTTCTGTGTTGTTGAATTATGTTTGAAAAGCAGAATTTACATTAAACAACAAGAAATAGAATTAGGGAAGACCTTCAGATACATCTTATCTGTGGTTTTACCTCTAAATATCATCCCTCATCTTTCCCTGTGGGTCTCATCTTTCCCTGTTCCAGGCATTTATTCCAGCACTTGCCTTTCTGGCAGAATCTTCTCTGGTAGTTTGCTGTTGACTTTTGTTTTCTTGGAACAAACCACCCTGATTTTGCTCTACTTTCTCCTCTCTTACCTAAACTTCTGAGAGTTGTCAAATTTACTGCTTTATGGTGACTTTAGCACAAGTTTCCAACTTCCCCTTCTCCAGGGCAGGGCAGGAAGATTCAATACCTGTGTCATTCTCAGCTGGACCCCAAAATCAAGCTCAATGACTGAACACAGCTAAACTTTGGTGTAATCCCAGTAGGAAAACCCCAAAGCCTCTCTGAGTTTGAACAATCCAGAAGGACTTTCTAATTAATAATAACTTCCTTTTTATATCTATTTCCTTTCAGTAAGTGGTAGACATTTGATTTAAATAAATCAAGATGAGGAAAACCTGTCAGTCTTATTGTCATGGTGCAGATCTCTATCTAAAAAAAGTGAATTAATTTTTGCTGGATTGCCAAATGACCACTGGCTGCTCACACAATGTTTGAATTTTGCTACAGCAAGTGAGCATTGATGGAACAGTTAAAGTGCTCCCAAACTCTCCCTGGGGCTGGTTATGCCATTCCCTGCACCCTCAGGAGCTTGTGGGCTTGGATGGAAACACTAAAAATCTCCTTTGAGTACTTTCAAAATAGGAACTGAAAATATTTTCTGATTAAGAAATGTATCACCAGTTGGAATTCTTTGATTAAAATCCCTCATTTGACAACGTGCAAGGTGGTGGCTTCTGGCTTGCAGAGGAATTTTGCTGTCAAAGATAACTGTGGAGGGGGCAGAAGATGATGATTGTTGGAAATAAAAAGGTAAATTCAGAGTTCAAGCCCATAAGAAATATTGTGCCTTGGGGATTGTTCCTTTGGGGTTTTTTTTCCTCTTTTCTTTTGGGGAGAGAGAGTTTGGAGGCTTGGAAAGGTAATTGTGGTAAGTTTATAAAATATTCTGAGTAACATCTATTGTATAAAGAATATTTCTGGAGATTATAAACTGGTGAAAAGGCTGCAGTTTAATGGAAAGGATAATTAAGGTGGCATCAAATGTTGGGGGGGGGTTACCTTTTTTTGTTTCATTTTAGGACTGTCTTTTCTCCTTCTTTCTGTGGAGGAAGCTGAAGTCCCACTTTATAAAACAGTTCTGAATAATTTATATAATGAGCTGATGGAAACAAAAATGGAATTTGTAACTCAGTGCTATTTCCCTGCTTTTTCTGCAAGAGGAGGAGAAGAGTTATGTGAAAAAATTAACTGCAAAAAGAAGAGTTAATGGGATTCGATGTAAAATGTGTTTCATGAGAGGTATTAATAGGAGCACGATTTGATTCCATAGAAAATCCATTGCTGTTTAACATTTAGTGCACATTTCCAGGTAAAACCTGATTTTAGCAGACATTTGCTGAGGTATTTGGACTTCTGTGCTTCCTACAGTGGACATGAAACCTGCTGCCTGCCTGGAAGGCTGACATGGAGCCCTCAGTTAAAAAATCATGACCTCTAGTAAGTGTCTTGTAACTTTTGTGTAGGGCTGGGAGCTCTTTTGGCTTGCTAATTTTTGTCCCACATGTGTTTATGTGCAACAATTTGCTTTCTACCAAAAAAATCTACTTTAAACACAATTGACTCTTAAAAAAATGAAGAGTTCAGGTGATTTTACTGAGCCTCAGCCTCCCAGATGTGCCTAATGCCTAATCCTTTCCATTAAACTTCAGCTTGTTCACCAGTTTCTAATCTCAAGAAATACCCTTCATACAATAGCCTGGTGATATTTTCCCTGCCATGAACCCTCCCAAACCAACACTTGACTCTCAATTTTATCTCTCTTCCCACTGCACACCTCTGCTTTATCCTATTTGTTGCACGACATTCACTGGAGATAAATATAGTGCAAGTATACATTGAATTTCCTTTGGATGACACAGTTCAGAAGTGACCTTCAGTTCTCCTGTAATCTCATTGCAGGGAGGTTTTGGGGCAAAAATTACAGAATTGGGTGAATTACACTGAGCTGTGCTGGCCTGGAGATAACAACAAACCAAATGTGTGAGTTCATCCCACTCCCTTGCAATCTATTTGCTCTTTCTAACATCAGCCCAGGGCATCAGAGGGGCAGAAGGGGAGGTTCAAGGTAGCCTGGGGAGGTTTTGTCATCTTTACACCTTAAAATGTGTAATAATAACAAGGGAAAGTTTGATTCTAGAACAGCTTCCATGTGTTAAGCTGAGATCAGAGCGCATTTGCTGCTTAAAATGTGGTTTTAAGGGAAAAGCTTTGCAAACTGGAAGGGATTTAAATCCTGCAACTTGCTTATGGCAGGAGTTTCTGCAGAAATGACATCGTGGGATAAATATCATCCCTGTTTTGCTCAAATAGATGGTTGTGAGCTCCTACTGCACTCCAAGTTGTGGTATCAGGTGGAATTTCAGGTGAAATCTGAGGTAAAGAGGGATGGGGTCAAATCAGGGAGTCACTAAGGTGATGATGTCACTGATAGTGTTTTTGAATAGAGATTGCAGGGTTTAACCCCATTTATAATTCAGCCAGGAGAGATTTCTTGCAATTCTGTACTCAAAGTGAGCCTGGCAGCTCCAGTCTGGAGCAAAGGAGGCTCAGGGGGGACCTTGTGGCTCTGCACAAGTCCCTGACAGGAGGGGGCTCAGGGGGGGTCGGGCTCTGGGAACAGGGAACAGGGACAGGAGGAGAGGGAACGGCCTCAGGGCCAGGGCAGGGGCAGGGTGGGCACCAGCAGGAATTTCCCCATGGAAAGGGTGCTCAGGCCTTGGAACTGCCCAGGGAGGGTTGGAGTGCCCATCCCTGGGGGTGCCCAAGGAATTCCTGGAGGTGGCACTCGGTGCCCTGGGCTGGGGACAGGGTGGGCGTTGGGCACAGCTGGGACTCCACGGGCTGGGAGGGCTTTTCCAGTCTGAATGGTTCTGTGATGCCCAAATCCGTGCTGGAGAGCAGCCCCAGGGCAGGGCAGCCCCAGGGCAGAGCAGCCCCAGGGCAGGGCAGCCCCAGGGCAGGGCAGCCCCAGGGCAGGGCAGCCCCAGGGCAGGGCAGCCCCAGGGCAGAGCAGCCCCAGGGCAGAGGCAGCGGGTTCTGCCTCCCCGAGCCTCTGCAGGGCCGGTATCGCCTCTTAGAGAGAACCAGGGGCGGTACATATGTGTGACATGTATGTCTGGGATGTGTGTGATGTGTGTATGTGATGTGTGTGTGATGTATACATGTGATATATCCATGTGATATCTATATATGTGATGTATAGATGTAATATATACATGTGATATGTATATATGTGATGTATACATGTGATATGTACATTTGATAAGTATATATGTGATATATACATGTGATGTATGTAAGTGATGTATGTATGCGATGTATACATGTGGTATGTATATATGTGATGTATGTATGTGATGTATACATGTGGTATATACATGTAATATGTATATATGTGATGTATACATGTGATATGTATATATGTGATGTATACATGTGATATATACATGTGATATATATGTGATATACGTGTGATATATACATGTGATATGTATATATGTGATGTATATATGTAATGTATATATGTGATGTACACATTTGATATATACATGTGATGTATACATGTGATATACATGTGATATATACATGTGATATATATATGAGATGCATACATGCGATATATATATGATATATACATGATATATACATGTGATGTATACGTGTGATATATACACGTGATATATATACATGTGACATATATGTGTGATATATACACGTGATACATACATGTGATATATACACATGATACACACATGTGCTATATACATACAATACATACACGTGCTATATACACGTGATACATACATGTGCTACATACACACGATACATACACGTGCTATATACACATGATCCATACATGTGCTCTATACACACGATACATACATGTGCTATATACACACAATACATACATGTGCTATATACACACGATACATACACGTGCTATATACACATGATACATACATGTGTTATAGACACACGATACACACACGTGCTCTATACACATGACACATACATGTGCTATACATATATGTGCAGTGCATGGGCAGTGACCAGTCCCTCATTGCTCCCTGGCACCGAATCCCCCGTGATGGAAGGACAGCGGGGAATGCAGAGCAGGAAGGGCTCGGAGCAGCCGGGGCTGGAAGGAGCCCCCGGCGCTCCCTCAGCCCCGAGAGCCGGGCAGGGCAGGGAGGGCCGTGGTGCCCCTGGAGCCCCTGGAGGGCCGTGGTGCCCCTGGAGGGCCGTGGTGCCCCTGGAGGGCCGTGGTGCCCCTGGAGGGCCGTGGTGCCCCTGGAGCCGAACAGCAGAGAGAGAGCTGTGCTGAGGGAAACAACTCACAGAGAGAGGAAAAGTGGTTTGTTCTGTCTGATGTTCGTGGGGTGGAATAATCTACTGCTAAACCCAGCAGGTTTCTTGGTGAGCAACTGGAATTTTTGCCCAAATCCCAACAAGTTTTGAGAGATCTGACTGCAAAGTGAGATGCTGAAAGTCCCACCTGACCAAAACTCCCACGGTGCTGTTTGGGTCCTTCCAGCAGAAGTTTTCCTGGGTTTAAATATTCCATCACACTGACTTCATGATTAGTTAAGTGGCAGAGGAACACATATCTTTTCCATGAAAATAATTTTTGAATTAATCGAATCATTTGCAACCCCTTCATGTGTCAAAGTTAATCAGAGAGGTTCAATTTGCCCCATACAGAGGATGATTCATGAAAGGCTTTCTCCAAAACTTAGTTTTTCTGTCAGTTTTCATGCATGCTACAATCTTCTGCTGATATTGCAGAAGTAATGATCTCCTTTAGGTTGCCTTTATATTAAATATTGAATTTGTTGGTTAATAAGAGGTATAATTCAGTTCTGTATGATTGGTAAATCCATCCTGATGATGTGAATTATGCTGACTTTCTTGATTATTTTTTTTTTGTATCCTCCTCTGGAGGCAGAGCACAAAATAGAGAAAACATGCAGCTGGTTTATCTGAACTCCCCACTCCTTTGACATTAAATAATGACATAACTCAAGAAGCTGTTCAGGAATCCATAAAATTAGCATTATTGAGCACAAATACGATGTCTTATAAATCAGTAATTATTAAGGAGCTCTTTGCTGATACAGAGAAGATGAGTTTCTCAGAGAAGTCCCTAATTACAGCAGACAGGCAGAGCAATATTCTTAAAATTACAGTCTAACCATATAGATTTTCCCAGCTGACATATTCAAAAACACCTGTGTTCTAAACTTCAGAAAGTTTTGGGAACACCTGAATGTAACTTTTACCCCTCAGTGATATCCTCACTGCCCTTGGGAGCCTGCAGGTTTGTAGGTTTTGCTTCACAAATTGGTGAGGAAAGAGTCTTCTGGCTCCCCCATGAGTACAATTGGTCATCTGGAGGGTGGGAAGGAGCAGAAATTCTCTTTTTTGCCTGATTTTATCTGTAATGAACATGTCTTCCTCCCATAGGTGGATTTTAGTGGATCATTTCCAGCTCTTCAGGAGAGGATCCCTCTCAGTCTTCTAAATTATCCCATTTAGCAGCGCAGTCATTTTAAGACATACTATTTCAGAATTCCCAAATCAATGCCTTATAATCAGATTTTTAAGGTATTTATTCTTTTGTTTCTAATTATCATTTGGTTCTGCCAGCACGAGTTCATTTCAGCTGGAAATAAGGAGGGATAAAGATGGAAAAAAGATTTACTGTCTCAAAATTGTAAATACGCCTGAATTTGGATCTAATGTCCATAACTCTCCCAGATTTTGAGGGAAGGAGGCTCTAAGACATACATGAAGTGCAGTAGTGACAATTTAACTGCTTTTCCATCAGTTTATTAATCATAATTTAGTGAAGTTCTTGATGCTTCAGTCTTCAAATATTCAGTGCAGCTCTATTGTTTTAGTGGAGTTATAATGGCCACAGACCAGCTGAATATCCCTTTAAGCTTTTCCAGGAATCCTAAATGGAGATGAAGAAAGTATTTTGGGGCTTGTGCAGTTATGGGATGATTCCAGTTGTGATGCCATTTGGAAAAAAAAAAAAAAAAAAAGAGAATAAAAACTTGGGCACAAGTTTTATGACACAGGATTGTGCTGCAACTGCAAGCACTCAATAAAGAGGCAATGGGTGCATTATGGGCCTTTATCTCACATTTCAGCTTGTAGTGCTAAAGGCTTTGTGCAAAATGCACTTCCCAAGTTACACTGGCATGGAAGAGCCCAAATCTCAGCATGTTCAGCTGGCTGGAAAAGCCAAAAAGGGACAGAACTTTGTTTTCTGCAGCATTTTCATAGCCTGTGAAACTAATTTCTGAGGCAGTCTTGAAACTCAGATATTCTTGTGAACGGTAATTAATCTTTTTAAAATGAAGGACAAACCACTCATAATTTGAGCTGAGGCAATTTGGGCTGTGTAGGACGAGGACAATCAGATCTCTTGTCCTGTGACCTGCAGCCCCCCTGGCCCCATCCCTGCACAGCCCACCCCAGTGTGAGACTGTGGCCTTTTTGAAGTGCACATTACATTTTTCTTAATTCTCTTTTCACAGCCTTTAGGGTGCCTGGGTTATGTTTTTTTAGCTTCTCTCTCCAGCAACCACTAATAAAAAGCTGTAAAAATAACACATGAATAACCTTTGAAGAAGTCTGCCTCTGAATTAGATGCCAGCTTCAAGATGGGGATGTTTAATACAAGAGCAGTGCTGGTCGGGATTTCTGAGTCTCATTTTAACTCAGGGAAGTTGGTTAACAAAGAAGAATTCTGTTTATCTCCCAGTTAATCAGAGGGACTGGTTTCTCTTCATTTTCTCCATTAATCAGTCTCTGATTTCTTCATGGCCAACTTGCAGGGCAGAGGGTTTTACTGTTGGTAAACAAAGTAATGAATGAAACAAATGAAAGAACCCTGGGCTGCTGAGCTGGGTTATTTCAATATCCCCTCGGACAAGGCTCCTGATTCATTAACAGAGCCTTTGTTGGCTGGCTGGACCTTTTAAATTCAGTGCAGAGTGCTCATCTCTGTTCATTTGGAAGGAATGGGGTTTGATTTCGGTATTTCACATGGTAATGCATGTCACTTGATAATTTTCCTTAGCTCTCACAGATTACAGATTGCTTTGCATTTACATTTGATTCGCTGGCACACATCAACATTCTGGAGTTGGTGGATTAAATATAAATGGAGTGTGCCTGCTTGCCAGCCCAGTTCCAGGGAATTAATGGCTAAATGTGAATCACAGCACCCTGGGAAGGTACAAAATGTGTGCAAGACTGAGAAGCAGAAATGTGCACTGCGTGTGGTGTTCTCACAGCTTTCCCTGCAGCTCACCAAGCTTTTCAGGTATGTTGGGACAAACATCCAGCCACATTTTCCTGAGCTCATAAGCAGATTTGTGTGCCTGCACCGCAGTCCAGAAGCAGCTGTGCATAATTCCACCCACCCTGAATAAAATGCAAGCTTGTAGTGGTACAACAGTGTCAGCATGAGCTTCATCTCTGACAGAAAACCCATTTGGGTGCCAAAAAAATCTCTGGCTGAATAGCCTAGAGGGAAACCAGGGCCTTCTGCCTGCTCTGCTCTCAGGAGATGCTTTAGTTTAAAACTGGCTTCTTTCTGCAGGTACCCTCCCAGGGGAAGCAGTCAGAGTACATTAAACTTGTGCTTAGGTGTTTTTAGCCCACAGGCAGGGATTCAGCAGGAATTAATTGGCTTTGGTGAGCTGCAGCCACGGAGGATCAAAGCTTGTTGATGGTAAAGTATTAATGCAGCACTTGTACCTTCAGTTGTTCCCCGTTAGTGCAGCAGCAGTGTGGGTTTATAAGGAGCTAATCCCTTGTAGGAAATAAATGTGATGCCTTATTGCCAGCATTTGAAATGGTAGGGGATGGATGAATATTTGCTGGAGCAGGAAAACAGGTGCACTACATGATATTTAGGGTATTTTCCCTCTGGGAAAAGAAAAAAAAAAAAAAGAAAAAAGAGTTCTACTGAATATTGGTGAGTAGAAAAAATAAAAGGAAAAAGGAAAGAGCATTCTCCAGGCAGGACTGCTGGCACCCCATGC
Source organism: Lanius collurio (assembly GCA_020086605.1). Lineage (NCBI taxonomy): Eukaryota > Metazoa > Chordata > Aves > Passeriformes > Laniidae > Lanius > Lanius collurio. Next base: position 6,712 of record JACBWW010000788.1, on the reverse strand, counting down.
AGTGTCTGACAGCACATCCATCATTTCCCACGTTCCCATGGACTGCAGGACAGTCTCCACAGGTGGGGCCAAGGAGCTGTACCTGCCCTTTAACGTCAGGGAAAATCCACATTCACATCCTGCTGGATTCAGCAGTGCCAGGGACTGGGCTGAGCCTGCAGAGCACTTGATTTCGAGGATCTGCTTCCTGCTCTTAGAGCACTGTGGTTTTTCCTTCCCCAGAGCAGAGTGTTTTGGGTTTCTTTCCCCCAAAATTGTTCCTGGGCTTATTGTGACTTGAGTTATCACTCAGACCCCCCAGTTTAGGGACAGCTGGCAGGGCAGTGACTCTCTTTGGGGTTTTCACCTTCACACCCCTCTTGTCCTGTTTTTGTGTTAATCCCTTCAGAGCTGGCTGGTTGGTTACCATCTCTCCTTCACAATTCCTTCTCTTTCCTTCTATTTTTCTATTTTGTTTTCTAATTTAAGATGAGGCAGTGCTGGCATTCCTGGCTGATGTTGGTGATCCTCGCAGTTTATGGCACATAAATTTCCAAATTCCCATCCCTGTAAGTGATTGACTCCAACCTCTGTAGAAGCATCACTGGAAGCTGCTTTTTTACAACTTTGGGAGGACTTTATCAGACACACAGAGCACTAATGTTAGCCCTTCAAAAGGTGATCTGAATGTACAGGGAGGAGGAACTTCAGCTTCATCCTTTGCTTCAGTGAGATTCTAAGTTTTTGGCAAAAATGTCTGTTTTTCTGACAGGCTTTTGCCTCAATTGCAAATCTGCTTCAGTTAATCCGTTTTACTCACACTGAATTTTGCCATCTGAAATGGTAGAAGAAAAGGTGACCAACAGCAAAGTCTCTCCTGCTACAGTCGAGTCCTGTCCACTTTGCTGGGCAGAAAGGTACAGTTTTTAAATAATTAACCAGAACACTTTTTGCACAATTGGGATGGGATAAAAGGGAAATGAGTGGCTCAGACCTGGTCCACAACCATGAAAATCAATGACAAAACTCCAGGTATTATGTAAAGATTTAGATTCAGTCCACCAGTGAGCAAGAAATTCATCCCACAAATGTTTTGTTGATCTTGTGCTGCACTTTGAGATTGTGCAGCATCAAACCAGCTAAGGAGGATCTTTACCTTCAACTTGATATTTCCATCCTGCTTCCCAGAATGCTCACAATTAACAGCTTTTTTTCCATCTTTTTTTTTTTTTGAAGTGATTTTCAGGCAGGGTCAAACCAGAGGAATATGGATATAAGTGGGCTCTTTAATTGCAAACAACTCCACAGCTTTCACATGAAGCACCTTGGAGCGTTTGATGCATTATTTGCAAGTATGAGACAAACAGCTGAGCACTTAAAGTGTCACTCCCAAAGCCACCAGTGACAAAAGAAGTGACTTAGAGCATGAACTGCCTGCATGGGAGCATCATCCACCCTCCCCTTTGCCCCAGGGGATGGCTGCCCCTCTGCCCCCAGCGCTCTGTGCACACAGAAGCTTTCATCTCAGAAATTACTGTCCCCTGCCCGATGAGCTCTGAGTGCCAGAGATATCCCAAACCAGAGGCAGCTCCGTGGGAAATGTTCTCATCTCCTGCCCAGGTTGTCTCCTGCCACCTCGTTGCATTTGCTGTTGGCAGATCAGGAGGAGTTCAGGGCTTTTAAAGCTGACTTGGCTCTCCAGCACGGGGGTGAGCCCAGAGAGCACAGCCGGAGGGTGCAGAGGTTCCCCATCTCCCCAGAGCCCCGGGAAGGTCACTCCTCTTCAAAGAGCCTGCAGTGGCTGGGGAGGGCAGGGAGCAGCCTGCCAGGAGACCCTCGGGGTGTGTCTGTGCTGCAGGGCAGAGGGTCACTGTCCCCATCCATGCACGTCACCTCCTGCTGCCCCCCTGCTGATGCACAGCAATTCTAGGAAAGTCCATGGCTCCTTTTTTAGTTTTAATAGATTGCCCAGAAAGCAGGTTTTTGGAAGATCTCAAGGATAAATGCAGATGCTGGGGTTGTGTGTTCTATTAGGACACAGAATCCTTTCCCTTTCCCTTTCCCTTTCCCTTTCCCTTTCCCTTTCCCTTTCCCTGTTGTTACTACTGTAGTTTGGATTCTTGCACTCATCCTTTAATCCTTTTTGCTGCCCTTTCTTGCATTTTTCAAGGGTAAACTGTTTCATTCTCATCCCTCTTATTTTCAGGTTACTGAAAGGAAAAAATGTTCCAGTCTTCAACAAAGGTCTTGTAAATTTGCTGGATATATTCACTTTCAAAAGTTTTCTAGGAATACCTACTCACTATTTGCCATTCTGTGCACTTGGTTGTGGTTCAAAGATGTCAAAATCAGCCTTTTTTTGAGGAGGCTCAAACATTGTCCTTGGTTCAGGCATTTGAGGAGGCTCAAACATTGTCCCGGATTTGTGACTTGGTTCAGGCATTTCCTTCTACCAGGGATAATTAGGGGAAAAAAAGGTGAACCAAACATGAGGTTACACAGGGCCAACATTATAAGCAAATAAGTTGTTCTTGTAGCTCTTTTAACAATTGCCCTTCTGCTTATTTGTCACAGCATCACATCAATCCCCGAGGCTCCTGCCAAGAATCCAGGCTCATATTTAACTTGTGTTATCATTTGAGGTCGGCTGAGAGTGAGTCTTGCCCAATTATAAGCCAAATAACTTTTATTTTGACTTTTTTTATCCTTATTTAGAGATGCCCCAGGCCCCGTCCTTGTGAAAATGTGGCAGCCACCAAAGCAATGACTGAAATGAGTGTGCTTTGCATAATGCCAGCAGTCAAACCCCTTAAAAGCTCAATAACACAAAACATTAATGGCTGGACTTTCTCAGACATCCCAGCTCCTTTAGCAGCAAATATTATTCATCTGTTCACAGCAAATTAGATATCCAATAAGTAGGGGTAAGAAACAGATTTAGAGAATATGAAAAAGGCTTGGAAAAGATTATTCACAACAGCAATTAGGGGTGGCTGAAACTTGGGGCATTTTTGTGCTTTGTAAACAGAATATTTTGGGGGTTTTCTAGAAGTTAATTCAGGCCAAGCACTTTATTTGGCATTGCCAGGGCTGTGTGTGGTGGGAGGTGGCACTGGTGGCAGGTGGGTGGTGGCAGTGCCTGCCCTGGCTGGCTGCTCCCAGCCAGAGGAGCCCTCCTGATGTTCCAGGCAGTGGGAATCGTGCTGTGTGCAGGGTTTGTGACTGGCACCTTTGAGCAGCAGTGGAGCACAGGGTGGTTCAGCATGGCAGGACCTGATTGTCACCGTGGCTCCAGCTGGCCTTGGACCATTAAATCATTCCCTGCCTGCTCTGGCCATGGCGTTTTCCTGCCCTTATTTTGGCAAAAGATCCCTTGGTTCCATCAGGCTCCATTTTGTTGATGTTTTGGGTTTCCTCACTCAGCTCCAGTCGGTTAAACTTGGGCTGTTGGGCTGCTCAGAGGGACGTTTGGTCTGCAAAAGTGTTCATGACTGGGTGGTGATGGCAACCTCTGTGAACAGCCTTGCTTTACTTACAGAACTGTGATTAATTTCTTAATTAAATCTCCAAAAAATTCCCAAAATGCCTTCATGGGATGTTCTTTTACCATAGAGCAAAAACCTGAGCCCCTTGCCAGCAGGTGAGTCTTGAACCAGGGACAGAATAGAACCTTCTCTGTTTCTCAGTCCTGCATTATATTCATTAAATCTCCTCCTGAAAAGTAACAGAGATTGAGGGCTGGGTTCTCACTTGAGGTAAAACCCAGCCATTCTCAGAGGCAATTAGGGAGGCTCAAGGCAGAGTGACTTGCAGGATTAGGTTCCAACTCCTTTCTTAAAACCCTCTGTTGCATTTTATATGGACTGACTGGCTAAACTCAGTGCTACTTAATTTAAAAATGGGGACTTGTAACCCTGAGCTTTCTTTTGTTGCCTCCTTTTATTGTGAAACCAATTGAAGGAGTGGGGTAAGTGTATAATGATGTGATAAATCACTCAATTTACATTTGGCAGAATAAAATTAGCATTGCCATTACTTCATAATAGGGCATGGCTATAACTATGGAATTGATTTCAGAGTCAGGCTGATCCATTACAATTTTGTTAATATTGAATTTTAAATAGGATGATGAATTGCTAATCAATGAAGTTAAAGAAACAACTTAGGGGATAAAAAACCCTACTGTTTACTTTATAAATTGTGTGTCACTTGCTGTGTCATTTCCCTGGGCTTCTGTGTTAGGAACTCCATATTTGTAATATTCCAGCTACCCCATGGTCATTTGTGCAATTCAGGGAGCAGCCTTGGTTGGACTAAGTGAGAAAATGTTCACTCATTTATATTCACCATAAACTTCCACCATTTTGGTACACAAAGGGCTTGCTCCAAAAAGATGGCCCAGAGCTGTTGTGCTGTTTCATAACCTAAATGAACTGTTCTAAAAACAAATGGAAGGAAACTTTGTTCAATTCCTTCTTTGTGCAAAATACCATTTGTTTCCCTCAGCTGTGTGTAGTTCTAGTCTGTAAGTTCTGACTTATAAGCAGAGTTTAGGTTTATGAGTTTATCCAAAACCTGAATCATCTTCTTTGGGTAAAATGAGGCAGAGATCCTGGCAATGTTTGTGAAGGTCAAAGTCTCACTTTTTTTTTTTTTCATGTAAATGTAGATAATCTAGTTTGGGTTAAAAAAAAA
>JACBWW010000787.1:0-21851 GCA_020086605.1 Lanius collurio | reverse complement strand
TCTTTTCTAATTTGCTGTTGTCCTGAAAGGAAAACAAAGGAAAAGATTTCCTAACCTTTCACCAAAGAAGTCCCAGTAGAGGAAAAGTAAGGCAGTGTTAGAGAAACTAGATTTCTTGGGAGCCTTTATTTATTTCAATCTCCAGGAAGCAAGTGCATATGTTCTTTAAAGAATTCATTAACCTATAAAATTTTCTTCTTCCTGCTTCTCAAACAGTCTCCCAAGTGAGTGAAACACCTCATCAAAATAAAATTAGAAGTTAAAGTTGTATCTATCTAAATCAAGGTATCAAGGTATAGAGAGAATGGAGCCAGAGAACTTAAACAGACGTCTATGGACACATAAAACCTGACCTCTTCAGGGAAGGCCTGAGAGCTCCCTATCCAGCAGCTCTGAGTCAGCGAGGCACTAAGCTGTCTGCAGCAGCCAGTCAGGAGAGTTTCCAGGGTCTGCAACTTTAGTAAGTAATTTTGCAGGAACTGTATAATGTTTTTAGCATGCCCCAATGCAGTTTAATAGTCAGTCTACTAAACTTGAGGGTGACTCAGTAGAGAACTTGAAATAACTGTTTTCTTCAAGAATGGGCCCAGATGTATTTGTTGATTTTCAGTGGATTTATTTCTACCCCTTGGATCACTTAGGATAGATACCTACATTGGTTATAAGAGCTCATTTATTATTCAAGCAAACAATACTTTATCAGACATGACTGAAGGGCTCATACTTCTTATGTGATCAATAACCAACAATACATTGTTCTCTGCCATTACACTTAACAGCCAAAGAAACGAGTTTCAGGTGAGGACAAACTGACTCTACAGAATGTTTAGGAGAAGAAAGTTAGTGGTTGTAAAACCACAGTATTTCTGGTTTAGAGTAAAAAATAAGTAAAAATAATTATTGAAATGCAATATGCTCCTTCCCCTATGAGTTCCCACAATTTCCACAATTAGTTCAGAAGAGAGTACCTCTCTTCCTCTTTCTCTCTATTGGTTGGGGTTTTTTTTGGAAATGAGATGTGGGTAGACTTTGACAAAGTCAATCCTGCTGTAAAAGGCTTTGAATAGGCAACTGAGTTAGCCCCCTGTGCAGCTGTGAACATGGCACAGAGGCAACTCAGAAGGCCAGGTTATGCCATTCAGACAAGAATCAGTATCTCTGGTTACATATACAACAATGCAGATCTCAGTTCAAGGTGGTCAGCAGCTCTTTCTGCTTCTCCTCAACTGTTCACCTTTGCCTTTTCTCTCCCCTCTAGCACAGAAGGGAGTTTTGTCCCAATAGGTTGAAAACAAAGCTGTTGTTTGTCTGCTCTGTAAGATGCTGGCAGCCCTCAACTGATGATTTTAAAGGGACACAGATTTTTTAAGGGGTCTAATTTCTGTTTAGAAACTCTCGTGCTGCAAAAGTGCTGGATGTTTAGCAGATAGCAGAGTAAAGCCTTTCCTTCCTATTGGTTTGCTGGGACACAAAGTTCTCCCCATCAGTGACTCATGGTCTTTGAGGGTCAAAGTGACTTGTACCTTTGACAAGGCCAGCACATTCAGAAGTCATTCAAAACATGAGCAACTCTTACCCGCCACTATCATTTTTCAGGGTTATCACCAGCATGGCTAATTGCTGTATTTCAAGGCTCTGCCATAGTACACAAGTGTGCTTAGGTCTGAATGGATAGGAGCAAGGAATTCAAATAGGAACATAAAGGCTTTTGACTCCTAATCTTTGATTAAAATTTCCCCAAATCATGCATGAAGATTTATTATTACATGAAACAGATGTTTGGTTGCCACAGAGAGAAGCTGTGGCTCTCATTTCAGTGCCTAGCAAGCCAGTACTCACATGCCAGTATCCATCCTTTAAGCAAGAGGCAATTATGAGGTGCTGTCTCAGTAGAAACTAAAATGTGAACAGGCAAGATGAGAGGATGGAAATGCTGTGCTCCAGAGGCATAGAAAAGCAAGTATGCTGCTACATGCTCTAGCTAAGCTGTGCTTAAGTCATAAATCTCATACTTTCAGTTTGTAGTATAAATAAATTCTTATTGAGGAAGTCTAAGAAATGACTGAATTTATATATGAGCTGATGTGCATACATATGGCTGAGTCCCAAACTTCCCTCACAAATTTTCTAGATGCCCCTTGGTTATGATGACATTAAAAGTTATTGCTTGGCCCAGAGTGCTGACATTTATGACTATACTATAATGTTTCCTCTTGGGAGCAAAGGTAAAGCCAGTGTGACCACTCTCCACAGTTCTACCTCTCAAAATTTAAAAAAACCCTCTTGTTTTCTTGGGCTGAGGCAGAGCAGATGTGCTTGGTTTATCCATAGCCCTGCTTATATTTATCAGCTATGTCTGCTCCAGGCAGGCACTGTAGGATCAGGACAGGGCACATCCCATGCCTAAGGTTGTGATCACACTGACTCTCTGTAGTCTCACCCTACCCCAGGGCCACAGCACCATGGACATCTTGGTAATCACAAAATCATAGAATTGTACAATATTTTGGGCTAGAAAGGATCCTTAAACATCAACTAGTCCAACCCCCCTGCAACAAGTAGGGACATCTTCAAATAGATTAAGTTGCTCAGATCCCTGTCCAACCTGACCTTGAATATTTTCTACAATGGGACATCCACCACCTCTTTGGACAACTTATCCTAGTGTTTACAATCTTCTTTGTAAATCTTATTCCTTATATCTAATCTAAATACACCCTCTTTTGGTTTAAAACCATCACTGTGTTTAATAGCAGTGGAGAGCTCCTCCTGTTCCTCTGTAACTCCTCCTTATGACTGAGTGGCACCAAGGCACACAAAGGCAACGGGGCATATGGGGGGCCATTTTGACCCCTAATAATATTGCCTAATAGAAAATTTCTCTAAGCTGCCATTATGGTCCAACCTGTCAATGCTATTTTATGGTAGCATAAAAAATATTACACTAAAAGCATTACTCCTACATGCACAAGATTCAGAGGCATCATTTTTCAGAAAATAGACCTTGCAGTTATCATTTCTTGGGACTCCACTATCAACTCTCTAATTGCATAAATATTGCATAAGAAATTTTGGCCTATTTTAGATGACAGAAAATTTCATTATTTCTGCTAGTTCTGATAGTACTGCAGGTTATGTTTTCTGTACAGAAAGCGACTTTACTCCCTTAAACTGTTTGAATAAAATATGACCTTAATCTTACAGTGATAGATTTTGTAATAATTATCCTTTCTTTGGAAGAAGAAAAATGGAAAAATGAACAAGTGTTCCTTTGGGATACCAGAAACTGCAGCAATTTTTAGAAGAAATATAATGGATAAAGGCTTTCTGTATAGAAACAGTTTGATTAATAGCACTGTTGGTGTGTTCATAGAATTGTTATAACAATTCTGTGTCAGAGATGATATATTACTAGTCAAAGTATGACTTCTACACAGGAAAGTCACCATCAGCCTCAAGACTGAAGACTTTCCCTCGGTCAAGGACAATTGGGTTAGAGAATTAGACAAATTTGACATGCACAGGTCCATGGGCCCCAATAGAATGCATTCACAGTGCTGAGAGAGCTCCTAGACACAACACTGAGGCTGCTCATGATGATCTTTGAAGGGTTGTAGAGATCAGGGGAGATGCCTGGAGACTAGTAGAAAGCAAATGTCACCCTCATCTTCAAAAAGGGCAAGAAAGAGGATCCAGCCTCACCTCAACCCCCAGAAAGGTGATCTTATTCTAGAAGTCATCTCTATCTACATGGCTGACAAGATGATCAAGAATAGCCAGCACGGGTTCACTAAAGGTAAATCATGCTTGAACATCCTGATTGCCTTCTGTGATGAAACAACTACCTGAATGAATGAGGGAAAGACATGGATATTGTCTATCTTGACTTTAACAAGGCTTTTGACACTGTATCTCACAGCATCTGTGAGAGACTGGAAAGACTGATGCCTTAAGATATTTTGGGATGCATATGTGTGGGGAAAGTGGCAGGTTAGGCCTAGCCCACGCGAGGCAGTGCCCTGCCCCATACCCCACACCCCTAGAGCCGGTATCCCAGCCCTGCCATGGCTACCAATCATGGCACACCGGGGTAATGGTACACACCCACCCCTGGAGTCCCTAACCCAGCTCCTGAGCAGCCAAACGACTGGAAATCCCACCTGGGGGCAGGGCCTGAGAAGGCAAAGAGGTATTTAAGGCCAAACATGAGGCAATCATGTTGTCTGGACCTTACTTGTTCTTGGAGTTTCTACCATCATCGGAACCCAGAATTTGGTAACTATATGTGTGCTTTTCTATACCTTTTCTGTCTTTCTCTCTTTCTTCTAATTATCACTTCTTGGAATTCTCAAGTAACTTGAAATAGAATGGGCTTAAAGTTTGCTAAGTTGAATGGTCCAAATTAATACTTTGAGAAGTGTTTTATGTCTATTGAATTTTCCTCTAAACCCTTTGCCAAAGTTCTCTTATTTTCTAAAGTTGCCGCTGAAGTCTTTTTGCTGTTTTGACCTCTTCAGAATATCTTGTTATTTCCTCTGTGCATCCAACTTGGAATACATGAAAAACCATAAGCCCTGTTAAAAACCTCACTGAGCAAGTTGTTGGAAGCTTTACAGCATCCTCATGGACAAACTGAGGAAGTGTGGACTGTCTCAGTGGACAATGAGGTGGATTGAGAACTGAATGAACAACAGACCCTAGAGGATCATACCCAGAGGCACAGGGTCTAGTTGGAGGTTTGTCACCAGTGGTGTGTCCCAAGGTTGAATACTGGGGCCCAGTATGGTTTAACTTAATTATCAGTGACTCAGAAGAAGGGGCAGATGACTCCTCAGTTGTGAGCTGATGACACAAAGGTGGGAGGAGTGGCCAATACACCAGAGTGCTGGGGCCATGACAGGCTGGAGAGAGAATTGTCTGAAGTGCTGTGATTCTGTGACTGCTGCACTTAGCCTTGAACTCTATTGATGTAGTGTTTCCCTTTTTCTGCCCCTTTTTTTCATAGTTTGAAATTTTTATTTTCATAACAGAAAAAAACCCTAACAACTAGTTGAGTGAGTGATGCCACAGATAACAGTTATCTGCAGCCACAGAGAGGACAGCCACCACTGGATGGGATCAGCTCCCTCTGAGGAACACCAAACATGTGAACTTGGGTGGGTATGTAGTTTTGTTGTAGTTAAATCTACAGTCTAATCTTAAAGTTTCTCCATCAGATCCTTGAGACTCTGTGATTTAAATTGCATCTGTTACACCTTCTCAATGCTGGGTGAGCAGGTTCTGTCTTATGGAACACTTTGAAAGTCTTTCAGCTTTTCAAAATAGTAAGAAGAGAAATCAGGCTATGTTAAAACAATTTTTTTAGACTCCATAAAATTGTACCAATGGACCTTCTTTTACTTATTGCTAGGATTTGCTGTCAAAGCTATTTATTTGTGAGGGTCTTTTGTATTGTACTGAGGGAATCACCTCCAGAAAACTCACCTGAGGTAAAATAGCTTTGTATTAAAATGTAATGGTTCAAGCTCTTGACTTGTGAATGATAGAGTTATGAAAAAAAAAAAAAGGAAAAAGGATAGAAGTAAAAAAAAAAACAAACTAAAACAAACAAACAAAAATGTCCTTAAATGCAGCAGTAAAGATACTCCTGCCAGTACACAGAAAGCAGCTGTAGTGTGGCATGTTGTATAGCTGGATCACCAGCAGAGCACAAATTGTACATCTGTGCAGATCAGACAGCCAAATATTGTGTTTAAAGCATGCTAATTAACCAGACCATTCCCGGAATAAGGAGAAAGAAATTGCCCAAAGTGATTGCAAAATATTTTGGGTTTTTTTCATCTATCTATTCAGCTAAGCAGTTCACATGCCAATAAACTGTAAGCATTTTGAAAGAATGTGGATTACTTGTCCAATTGTTGAAAGATCTGAAGATATTTCTCAAGTACTTGTAACTATCCTGAGTGTTTCTTTTTAGCTGATGGCATTGCCTTTTCCTAGTTCCAGAGGGTGGATACTAAATATTAAACTGATCAAATTTATTGACGGTTCTGCAGTAGAACAGAATAATTTACATTGGCAGAAATATGTTAAAGTTACTGATAAAAGAGCTGTATCCAAGACACCTTTTCCAGGATACTTAAAAAACTGAGCTATTCAAATTCTTCAAAATGATGGTGCAACAATCCGCTCCCTTCAAAATTTTGCCAGTGGAATATGGTAAACCATAAAAGCATTTTCAGTTGGAATGTCCAAATGTGTTCTAATGAAATACCATGGACAAACCTCAAAACATTTGCTTTAGAAGCATTAAAGCAATGAAAAGTATTCATGTTTATTCCAGTGTTTAAGACTAATAAAAATGGGATTCACAGGATATGATAATTGCATGTCACACAAGGCATCTTGTAGAGCTGGAAATAAGATAGAAATAATCTTGTACTGCTAGAAATAAGCCTTCTGAGGTTTCAGCCCCTCCACTTTAAAATCATATTTCTTCTGATATTTTAATAAAAGTGTATGCTGCACATGATATTTTTAACATCTACCAACTGCATAAATACTTTTGTTACATAAGTGATTTAGCTTTGACAATATTTAAAGAAACTTGTCCTACCTGGGAGCCAGAAGCTAGTCCTTTTCAGAAGGATTTTATTTTAGGGAGCTATTCCCTGGACCATTTCCCAAAGGTATGAATCAAGATTGTTATACAGTTAATTCACTCCCCAGCTGTGAGCATCAACAGCTGCCAGTCTGTTTCATCAGCAGCCAGAATATATACATCATCAATTCAAACCTTAAAATCAGAGTATAGACCATCCTGGAAAGCAGTGCCAGACACTGACACTTTTTCAAGACAAGTGTTTTCTAACAAACATCCATAGCTAAATATAATACAACTCTACAAAAGAACTGTGCAGCTGCTTTTGGTTTTTCTCAGACAACAATGAAAGCACATTTATAGCCAAATTATTTGCTTATTTTCATATCCCAAAGGTTTGCACATTTTGGACAGGAGAAATAACAAGGACAATTCCTTTCCTTGAGGGAGGTGGGAGATACATTTTCAGAGGAAAGTTGTTTTAATTAATTAGAATACTAACAACAAACACGTCTATACAATCAGCTTCTGCCTAGGTAATTTAAATCTAATCAAACACAACATGAATTCCAAGTAAAAAGGAATTGATCTTATTGTCAGAACTTTTCATAAATAGGGACATTTGTAATTGCCCTGGAAATTAACAACTAAAATTGTATGAAAATCAGCTCCTAGGCAGTACAAACTAACATAGCTCAATTAATTTAAATACAGCAATATCAATTTATGCTAGCAAAGGTTTGACCTCACATGGAGTTAAAAACTGTGTGAAATTACAGATAAAATTTATGAACAACTGTGGTGAGTAATATCCAGCTGCAGGCAATAAATATCAGCCATGGATATTTACAAACTCATGGAAATAAGATATAAATGCTTGCTGCATCCTCTTCATCCATATATGACAGTGTAAGCTGTCCTTGAAGTCTTAAGTGTATCTTGCACCAAGGCTTCACCAGTAGTGTGCTTGTCCATAGCCACAAAGCCCACAAAACCTGTCCTACATCATGTCGCTTCCTGCACGTTCAGGGCATAGAGAGCACATGCACGTGAGTAAACCAAAAAGAAAATTTTCAGCATCAAAAATGCTGCTAACCAAGGCCACACAAAGGCACAGGAATGGCCTTTGAAATAAAAGGGGTCTTATGACATGGTACCAGCAAGGCAGGAGCTAAAAATTAGATAAATACTCTGGAGCCAAGGAGCTCCTCCTCTGGAGCTACCCCTGTGCAGAGGTGCTACTGCTGAGCAGGTTTTAGGTTATGATGCTCACAGAATGTGGTTTTTCAGGGAGCAGGAAGCCTTGCAAAGCGTGCAGCTGAGAGAGAAGGAGGTTTCTCAGAGTTTCATATCTGCAGTCTGTTCCTGCATAGTTCAGGAAAATGCTTGCTTCTAAAAAGACAGCCAAATGGACCAAGATTTTCTACTGAAAAACAAGTGAGACACTTTTTCAGGTCTTTATCTGATATGCCTTTTTATCTAAAGTGCTTCAGGAACGTGGTTTCAAATCCAACATCTCGCATCACTTCGTGAGAAGAAAGCCTAGCTTCTGCTTCTGCAGGCCAGGCTTCATGCAGGAATAACGTATCCAATAGCATAATACAAAGTGGTTCTTGTGATGCCTGCATGGATATGACACTAAACTCCAGCACAGGAGCACTGCTCAGGACTTTGAACTCCAGTCAGTCCCTTTGAGGTGAGGTGTCACTGGGAAAATGTAGCTTAATTTTGAAATGAAAAAAATTATAGCGTCTCTGTTTACTTGAATTAGCTGAGAGATAAAGCTTCAAATTAAGGAATGTCAGAATGTCTCCAGATTCATATTTTTCTGGAATTTTCATTATAATATTTTTTGTCCTGATTTGGGGAAAAAAGCAAATGTTAAAATCCACAAGTTTCCTGTGGGATATAATTTCCAAATTTAGCTCTGCTGCAGCAGACATAAAAGTAAAGTTGTCATAATCCAGAAAGATATGCATTTTCCATGTGTACACATACTTCTGTACTCTTGCACTCTTCTGACTTCTCCAAAAAGATTTTTCCTACCCTAAACAAACTTTCCTTTTTAGTAGATCTCTGTGCTTGGTATTGGTGTACCCAGGCTTCTCAGAGTCAAAAAAAAAAAAAAAAAATTAAAAATGGCTTGTTCATCATAGTAAATTTAAAGAGACTTACCTGGTAACTCAAAGTTGCAAGCTACTATCTGTAATGATCAGACTTGAGCATCAAACCAACAAGGTAACTTGAGAGAAGGATTCCAGCCTGTGCTCCTCCGCAAATTTCAGTTTCAGTTCAGTGCCTTTCTCCTCAGCCATTTGTATCTCTTCTTCCCAATTATCTCTGATCACTTGGGTGCTACCTCTGCTGCATCCTTGAGAAGAGCTATTTCTAGTTTATCCCAGGACTCCTACACTTTCAGGCATCATGGAAGTGCTGATAGTTAAACTGGTGCCAACCATGCAGAGAGTTTCTCAGTTTAGAAACTTTGTATTTTCAGGATTAGAAAGGAGACGTACAAGGAAAATATGAATAAGCAGAAAAAGTCCAGCAGTTACCCCAAAAGTCTTTGTTGATAGCAGGCTAGGATACCAGGGCACAAAGCAGCACTACCCAAAGCTGTTCCCTATTTCTAGTTAGGGCCTTATTCTCTTAAGATTTGCATGAGAGTGTGTAGATGAGAATTAACTTCATTCTAGTCAATTAGTTTAAATGGCTGTGCAATTCATTCTACAGGGAAAAGTCAAACCTATTTTATTGATGAGAACACTGCCCAGTATGCTGTACCACACACTGTAATAGTTCTCATACCTTTGGTATATTTGCTCACTCCCAGCATACCCAAAGCAGGATGAGTTTGAGGTTATCACACCATGATTTTGCCTGCCAAATCTGCCTGTACAAGCTTCTGATGAAATGCTAAATGCATCAGTTATAAAGTATTCTCATTCCACAGAGATGCTTGGGAGCTATTTCAGTTGCAATGTTTTCCTTCTAAAACCTCATTCCCCAAGTGAGAAAACCATTTGCCCAGGAAGGTTTGGAGCAAAGAAAATGTCATGGATGTGTGCTATAATTTCCCAAACACAACATAAACCTGTAGAAATGTCCACACTTTTTTTTTTTTTTTTTGGTAGTAATATTGAGCAATAAAATGCACATAAACTGTATGAAATAAACTTCTGTTTGGAGCTAGCCTCCAGCTTTAGGAATTTACATTTCATAGTCAGTAAATACTCTGTCAGTCCCAATTAAACTGGCATCTTGCATGATCAATAAACTCATGATGTTCTGAACAGGGGTGTCTGTGATGCCCTGCTGTACGGCCAGCATGCAAACCATTCTTTCATCACTTCTGTTTTACTTTGTTTTTAACCCAGTTCAAACTGTTAGAACAGTAGATTAAATATATATTATGATGCCATCTGAACAGCATCAGAAACCTGCATCAGGCCCCACAAAGGAAGATGCAAAGGGACAGTTTCCTCAGGTGCCAGACTGTGACAGACACAGCTATCTCCTTCCTTTGCCAGGAGTCCTCAGACCATGGAATAAGTCCCAGCATGTAATGCTCAGTAACTGGACAGTCAGACACTCAGTCTTGCTCCTAAATAAAGGCTAGAGTTTTATTTCTTGTTGACTTGCTTACTAAACATTAGAATAACTAAACATTGTCTAGTGGTGACAACATTACATTTGCAATACATTGCAGTACAATTGGGGTCTGCCAATTCTCATCCTAAATATGGGAAATGTAATCAAGATCCTTAACAAGTAGAATGGATTTTTGCTGTGAGCTGTAACAGCAGCAAAAGGACAGTCAGCATCAAAGGAAACTTACTTATAAAAACAGTTTTTAGGACCCATTAGTTAGTCAAATATCAGCCCACTGCCACTGTCTCCCCACAACAAAATATACGTGTTCACCATTGTTAAACCAAACAAGTTCTATAGCCAACATCCAAGACTGAAATCAAGTGATAAGTAATAAGCAATTCTACTTCAGTTTCCAGCCATGTGAAAGCACATGAAGACAAACAAGTTATCATGACATACCAAAGACCTGTGATCAAAGAATAGTTTTTGCAAAGCAGAGCACATGAAATTAAGAAGTTTGCCAAATACCTTCCTAGTTATGTATACAGAATAATATGCATTGAATAGTATTGTTGTAAGGTGTTTTGAATCATGATAGTGTGCCCCAGCCAAACCATCTGTAGTTTTTCCTACTGGAGCCCTCAGAGTGAGATCAGGCTGGAATTACCCTCACCAGCTTCACCTGGCCCTCCACCTTCAGGTGTAGCAGATCAGCTCCTGGAGGGTTTTGGAGACAAGGACCGCGACGATGATAAGAATAAAAAAAAAGAAAAGATAAGAGGAGAGAAGGGCTGGTATCTGCTCTCTGTTTTGTTGTTTGGATTTCCTGGACTAACTTGGCTGATAAAGAGGACTGTGCTGCATTGGATTAAGAACCGGTTGTAATATCTGAAAAGTGTGCGTGGAGCTCTTGGACAAAGTAAAGAGACCAATCAAGTAATGTGTAATCTCATGCACAGCAGTTGTAAAATGTATATGTGTTGTAATATAGACAAATTAGTAAAATGTATAAGTACTGTGTTAGTTATAAGTACTGTGTTAAGTAAGTAAAATGTGTATTGTTGTATTATAGATAAGTTAGTAAATGTATAAGTACTGTGTTAAGGAAGTATAAGTAAACTATACAGGTTATGTATAAATATGTAAATATAGTATAATGTGTAAGTTTAAGATAAATAAGCATAAAACACAAAAGAGGTGATAAGTAGCTATTTTTGAAAAAATGAGAAGATGTGAGTTCCTGCATGATGCCCAAAGAGGGGATGCATATTTTAAACAATAAGAAGCTTCTGTGTAATCACACCGATTCGTTAAATGGAAGTACTGAGTTCCCACATAGTATCATACATGACGGTATGATAGTTAATTCCACAATCACAGAAGTGCATTTATGAATGTGCAAACATTCATATATACTACTCATACATAAGAGCATAACAATTTGCAATGTATGCAAATGACAAATAATGAGTTCACTTTATCCGGGTTTTTAGATAAGTACACTTTTATTTCCTCCTTCTTGTCTGAAAGTGACAAATTTGTTCTTCTAAAAATTCTCAATTTTAAAAATCAAACTGATAATATTTTTAACTTAAGCATCCTTCTGAAAGTTTGGCTCATTGTTTAATGCAATTTCATTCTACATGTTTTTTCTTTCTGAAAGTGTGAAAGACAGCTATGGTTATTTAGGCAAGGCAAGCCAATATAAAATTCTTTCTTTCTGTCAAAGCTACTCAATAGACGGAGGAAAAATAGTTGTAACATTATTGTGCAACATAGATAAATGATTCATAAAATCCAGATACAGATGCCTTTCACAAAAGTATTAAAAACATTTAACACTTTCCTGGATTTTTTCTGAACTTCTTACTGCTCAAAATTGCCTGAGGAAAAAAAGGATGATGAGTACAGACTCCTGTAAGATTTCTAAAACATGCATCATTTTTCTTGAGTGAATATTTTATGAAATCAATATTAAAATATGGAAATAAGAACTACTTACAAATTGCAGAATTTTCTTCATTCTGATATATATATAAAAATCATTCTGATTTTTAATTTCAGGTTTAAATTTTAATCTGCGGATGGTAGCATTTTGCCAAGTTAAGTAACATTCAAAGAAGTCTATGATAGCTCATAATGTATGGTCCAACTTTGCCGTTGCAACCCCAAATACATATTTTAGAAAAGTAACTTTATTTCTTTATTTTGAATTAGTATCTCCTGACCTTCCCAAGTCTTTCATATTTCACTTTAAGTTAATAATCATAGACTGATTTGGCTTGGAATTGACCTCTAAAACCATCTAGTCCAACACCCCTGCCACAGACAGGGGCAGAGGCTGTTCAGTTGTCATAAAAGGCCATTCCCATTGGGACAGAATGAACTAGCCCAATGATATCACCTCTATTTATAGACAGGGTATCTCCTCAAATCACTACTCATTCTTCCAGACCTCAAGAATAACTCTGTTGGTTTCAGGTATAAAAGTGTGAAAATCATAAATAGAAAGTGCCCATGAGGTTGTCTAGTCTATCCCCTTGATAAAATAAGATTTAATTTTGTCCCACTTGCTATCTTGTGCCTAGCAAAGTACAATTCTCCAGCAGCAATTGCAGCTCTTCAGGGGTAGATATGAAAGAACCATATACTTTCATTCCCTGATACGATGAATTTGGAGCCTTTCTTTCCTTTCATTTGACCCCTTGTAATAAACTAAAAAGAAAATTTTCCAAGTAATGTTTAAAGATTTCTTTAGTCATGAGGGATAAATTTCTAAATATCTTCTTAATCATGACAGACCAGATTTAACTTTTTCACAAAAGTCTTGTTTTTCAAATTTCCACTTGTAACCACTGTTTTCTAAATTTCATTAGGCACCCTCAATCAATGCCACTAAATTTAAAAAAAAACCAAGAACCCGATACAAACTAATTTCTATCTATGTATTTATCTATGCTTTCTCAGTTGCATTCCAATCAACAGATTCTGATAATGATGAGAACAGAAAACATAAAAAATATAATAACTTTTGATATATTTTCTCATGCTTGTGTGTGTTTAGCTGTTCCTCTTTGGCATAATACATCATCTTCATTCTTGAACAATATTCTCAAAAGAAAACAAAATTTTTGTGGAAAAATGCATATCTGTGAGAAGGGGTGTTTTCAATGGGACAAGATTAGGTTTTTAGAAGGAAAGAGATAATTTATTTTGGATGTGGGAAAATATTATAAAAATCTGTTTTAATTAAAAATTTTCAAAAGCAGGTGTTTAATCATCATGAGGGAAAATGACTTTCTACTGTCTTCCCTTGTGACTTATCTTAATGAGTGTCTGTTTCTTGCAGAGATATCCCTTGGACAAAGAGCCCTCTCAAAGGATAGGTGCAGGAGTTGGTAAAACTCCTACCACACCTTCACCTACCATTTATAAATGAGCTTCTCTCCGTCCAATTTTCTTTGTAGCAACTGATACTTTAAGATTGCTACTGGTAATTTTTTTGCTGTGAGGGTGGTGAGGCACTAGAACATGGAGCCTGGAGAAGTTTTGGATGTGCCAGCCCTGTAAGTGTTCAAAGGCCAGGCTGGACATGGCTCTGAGCAACCTGGTTTGGTAGAGGGTATCCCTGCCTTGGGCAGGGGGAATGGAACTAAAGGATATTAAAGGTCTCTTCCAAACCAAACTTTTCTATAATTCTGTGATTAATCTTTTCTATTTGTCATGTTCTATAGATTGAAATTACCTGCCAAGATTTAGTTCAGTGATGACTCTCCAGCCTATCTCCCAACTAGATCACAAACAACAATCTTGCCAAGTGTTGTGTCACAAAGCCTGGTAATCATTTAACCTAACCAACTGGCACTGTAACATCATAAGTAATCAGAGTTTTCTTCTTCAAACAAAAAGTACCATAGTGTGATCTTCATCTTATCTTTCCTCTTTCTCATTTGAGAGCAAAAGAATTTATGAGAAGATCATCACTGTCCTTTGAGCTGATCTGTTTTCCACATCTCTACTCCCTAACAAGATGCTTCATGATTAAAAATAAAAGAAATTAGATTTATTTTCATCTGTGTTATAATCAGATATACAAATTTGTAAAGCTAGAAAGTTTGTTTAAACAATCATTCACTCCCCATCCTACAGTTTTATTGAAAATTTTATTGTCTCACTCTCATGAGATTGCTGAGGTTGGTTTGTCTTTGGGAAGAGAGAATTACTTGTTTTTACCTTTTTTTATATCCCAATTATCAAGGGGATGTTCTCCTGAGCCCCATTTTAAGGATGCCCAAGGGTTTTCATATTGTCCTGAGCAACAGAAAGCTTTCTAAATCTCCTTTGTCACTAATATGAATCTTCCTCTGAAGTCCTATGGGAGCCTATTTTATTTTTCTTCACTAGGATTTGGGAAAGATGATAGTTTACAAGCCAGTGACAGATGAGTTTGTTCTTTTTCGGGGGCTGTTAAATACAGTTCTGACTGGAATGTACCAATTACAGACTCCCCAACATTACTTTGATTTAACTGGAGAGCTGAAAAATGTTGGCATCAGTCCTGCAGTGCCTGTTTTCCTCCTGAGCAGCTGTATACATTTTAAAAGGCCAATTCACTTGAAAAGATATCACAATGAAAGTAAACCTGAACAGACACTTTCCTTCAAATTCCTGCTATCACTTTCCACTTTCTACGCAAAGACAAGGTGTTACAATTTATTCAATAACCACTGAAATATTGTAAAACATTTTTCACCAAAGCCCTTTAGAAAAGAGATTTTCTGGTACAGCAAGGTATGTTCAGACATTCATGTGGTCTGACTTGGGCATTGCTGCCTTGACTTCCAGCTCAGCACCACAGATGGCACCGTGGTGTCCCATCACGTCTGTATGAGACTCACTGCACATTGGTTACATTTTATAACTCAGGATTTGCTAGCATTATGTGATAATGATTATTAATACATAATGTTTTTGGACTCTCTTGTGCAAACCTAGTTTGAAAAGCAAAGACCAGATTGAGTCAAAACTGGGAAAACTGGCTGACAAAGGCAGAAAATCTTTGACAAAACATGTGCTTTCATTTGTATAAGCACACTAACAACATAAACACACCTGTAAGCAATTACTTTTCATTATGTCTGTTTATCATCTCTATTTCCACTGGTTCCAATGATACTTCTATTGTGATAATGTGGTTTGTTCATGTTTTCCTGGAGTAGAGATGAGATTCCTCCCACTAACTTCAAATCTGACTTCTGCTACTCTTTTCACAAAATTAAAATGAGCAGCATGCTGTCCAGTCTGTCTCACACACAGCTTTAATAAACACATGCAGATGTGATTTTGGAAATGCTAAATGTCCCCTTGCTTAAAGAGACTCTCCTAATGATTTTAATTATAAGCAATTTAGGTGCCCACCACCAAAAACTGCAGCTATTGCTTAAAGCAGAGTTTAGAAAGTAATGTACTGGAAGTCCTTATTAACATTCAGCTTTAACTTTTTGATTATGTGCAGAGAAAGAGGTAAAACTTCCAATTTGTAGGTTTGGTTCAGTCTGAAAAAACAATTAACTCCCCTTCAGCAGATATGAATAGATAATTGAGACGCAATAAATAATCCAACCTGCCCACACTGTCAGCTTACTGGAAATGGAGGTATCCACTCTCTGTAGATTGTCCTCTCAGCACTTTGACATCCATTTTTCATCAATTTCCCATCTGATTTATGAAAAGAACTACCTGGTAATCTCAATGATAGCAATAAGCCACAAACATACCACCTTCTATATCAGCGGGCAGAATTTTATGTACGTTGCAGAAGTTTGTGTTTGGGAAAACCATTTCATATTCTGTTGTTAGGAAGTCTGTCAGAGTATCCATAGCATTATTTTTATCAGTGTATGTACAGTACATTACCCAGTGGGGAAGGCGCACATGTACTATGCATATGTTAACTTGTGTAATTGCCCTGAGAACTGCTCTTGGGTTTTTAAAAGCATTATGGTCAGTTAAGTAACTACATTTTCTGTTTATATGGAAGATATAAGCGGCATGCTTTAGTTGTTGCTGATTTTGCTATTGTTTAACCCTGTTGACATTGGAGGCAATACGCTCTGGGAGTGTAAACGCTCCACATACACTTTTGAAAAGTTCTGCTAGTTCCAGTTACTACCCTTTTATTGAGATGTGATCCATAAAGGCCAAAAGCTCACTTTAAAAATCCTAGGTAAGACTGACTTTTGTGAGAGAAGAAATTTACCTTTTTACTTAATATATTAAGTCCAGACAATGTTGAAGCTATTAAGGGAAATGCATATAAGTCCGTGGTCAAGTGTGCAGTGTTAATCATGTTCAGAATACCTCAGTACTTTAAAAAAGGTGATGCCAAGAGCATTTATACCTTCTTGATACCTTGGAAATGACTGTGACCCTCTATGGCCCTTTGGAGTGATGCAGGACCTGTCATCTGTGATGACAACAGGAGCTACTTTAGCCAAAATATACCAGAAAAGTTGCATAGACATATCTTGATGGACTATCTCAAGTTGTTCCTTGTCAAAGGTCAGAGCAGCTTTCAGTCACCATGGCACTGAAGGCAAGCTCCCTTGAGTTAGTGAATTGAAGCTGCAGAACCCTTCTCAGCACCTGAATAGGCAGCCTGTTCTCCCTCCACTCTTGCCTGCCAGCTCTGAAGCACTTCCTGGAGGAGGCAGTCTTCCCACTGAACATGAGTACTGACACAATACAGCTCCCAGAGAACAGTGAGAAAGCTTTGTGCTTTCCTTTCCAAGTTTGTGAAGCCCTTTTGTCAAGTGTCACCTTAAGTCACCAGGCACATGCCCATGACTGAACTGAAAACTATGGCAGAACCCACTATTCAAACAGAGGGGAGGTGATTCCTCAATCACAGACAAAGCAGAAACCACGTTTGTCTTAGACAAATGCTCTGACTGGGAAAGAATAATGAATTTCAGTCCCTCACCTGACCCTGTCTTGGTTGCAGGAATTGCTGCACTGGAATTGCCCAGTCTGCCTCCTACTAGACGTAAAGAACAAAGTATATCAAATTTGAAGAAAGATGATTAGAAAAATGCACCACAACTCCTTTTCTTGTATAGACCAATTCAATAGTGCACAAGAAGGGCATGCTGCAAGGTCCTCTTCCATCCCTGAAAAGCTTTGTATTATCCCAAGACCTTCCAAACATCACTGTGCACGATACAACTGTTACTGAAATCTTTCCAGGCAATGCAGAATTTGGACATGCATGTACCATCATTAGGAGAAGAAAAATGAATTAAAGGCTCAAAGATGGGGAAATATGAAATGCTGAGATTAGAGTGAAATCCAGAATTAGCTAAACAAGATTTAACCAAATCAGAAAGAGAGGTTTATTTATGTATTTTCAAGTGGAAAAAAAATCATCATAATGGTTGCCCATAAAACATATCAAATTACTCTGGAAAATTAAAAAAAAAGTATGCCTTCAGCAGTTTCTGTATTATTTAGGTATTTTGTGTGAGAAAACCATATCTGTTTATCTACAGCAAAGTTGGCAAGTTTTTAAATGAAGTTTTGCCAAAAGCTTTCGTTAGCCATAAAATATGAGAGTATAAGAACACATGCCATGCCTTCTGGGCATAATACTTATAGCAACATAAATCAGGAGTTAACTTCAGAAAAGTGGAAAAAAAATTCCATACAAAAGAAGATCAAAGTCAGAGTGCTCCAAGGTGATTGTGACACAAATATGTGACACAGGAGTACGTGTGTGTGTGTCTGTGTGTGTGTCTGTGTGTGAGCTGTTTCTTGATCATATAATTTCAATTCTTAGGGTGACATACAGTTACTGAGAGCCTGGCTACTCAATAAACAAAAAAGGATGGTGCAAATGTGAAGAGGCAACACCTCATGAGTGTGGTATCTTCATGTCTCTTTTAACCACCTGGCTGTGTCCCATGCTGACTAAACAGGGCCCATGAGTTTAGCAGGTTGTTTTTCTACCAGAACTTCTAACAAAAAGTATTCAGAACTAAAATAATATAGATGCTTGCAACAGATGTTTGGCTTAGGACCCTTTTTTCATCCTTTCCCTCTTTGTTCTATAGAGAAATTGTAACTGAATTATAACTGAAAGAATTAAACTACTTAATGTAGAATCACCCTCATTTGCAAAACCCATTTCTTTATGAATGGCTGAAATTCTATTGAAGCATGCAGTGATGGGAAAAATCACATTTATGATTTGTCATGAAGAGTTGGATGTAGAGTTTAGCTAAAGCCTAGACAAGATGAGGTGACTCAAATACACTTTTGCACAGTAAACATAAAATAAAAATGAAAATGGCTATTTCTTCCTGTTTGTTGCCACTTGTTTGCCCACCTTCCAGAACATCCTGTTTTGCAGGTCAGGACTTGTGTCACATCATTGTGTAGTATGAATTACAGTGTCATTCCTCACTGACCAGATGGATAAAAGCAAGTGGAATGGGCTGTACATCTAGAAAACAGCTTCAGAAGACCTTGAAAGACCCCAAATACAGGGATACTGAGAGCTGTGGGAGGGTTTGTGGAAAGCTGTGTACAGCCTCACTCTCTTCTGACCACTTGTTTAGAGAACCAGACTTTTTTATTTTTATAGGGAAAAAGGTTAACCTCTTTCTTTCTGGTCTTTCAAATCTCAGGCAACAAAGCTTGGGAAAAAAGAGTCAAATAATTGCTGAAAATTTCTCTTCCATTTAAAATCTGTTTAAGCATTATTTTTTTCAAGTGTTAGCCATGGGTTCATATCTTCTTCCCATGAACATCAACTTGCACTGGCCATTAGCTGCTTCTCCAAAAAAATACTTCTTTGTGGCTACCAGATCAGAAACACAATCACTTCCAGATGTGAAGTGCAAACTTACAGGGTGGAACTGTGTCAGAAAACATCCTGTAGGAATAATGCTGTCCTGACAGGCTTTAAACAAGATTAAATATTCTCTGCCCTCCAACAGCCTAACTCTAGAGCAAAAAACTGTCTCATGTGCACGAGTTAATTTGACAAAAATGTGACTCTCGTCTCAGTCTGGCTCTGAATCAAACCTGGCCTGGTAGGTGAGACAGTAAGGTACAGAGCTGTTTGGTGTGGAAGCTCAGCCTGAGACAGAAGTTTGGCTACAAATATAGTATCACTCAGACAAAGTGAAAACATTTTGACAGATGAGTTTTAGACCAGAAATCTCAATTTCTGTCAAAATAAAAAATCTCAAGGCAATGTGTTGATTTTTAGGGCATTTATCTGCAAGTGTCAAAATATTTTCAACTTTTGTTCTTTACATTTTGACAGCATCAAAATATTTTATTTAGATACAGCAAAAAATATGTTTTATTTCTTCAGTTGGTTTTATGACATTCATTTTGACATAGCATATTAAAATTAGTATTTACTATAGCTGATAATTTTATATTACTATATGTCAACATAATCATAAACTGCTGTCAAAAAGTTTTAGTGTTTTCCAAGTCTTCATTCCTCAAAGACTTTAAGACATTTGGTTTTCTTTAGCACATGATTAAATAAATGAGGAAATAACATAATTTCTCAGTGAATAAGAATCCATTTTTGTAAACTGCTCAAGATTCTGCAACTTTATTTTATAATGCTGCATTTCAAATAGTGTGTCTCACTCCCCTCTATGTGAAAATTACTGGAAATGTTCCCTATATTGACAGAAATAAAAGAAAGTTGAATGAAAAGACATGTTTGTCAATGTTGTTTTTCTCTCACACCTGAAAAACCTTGACTTTGAGGAAGACACTTTGAGGAGAACTAGAAGAATTCTGAATTTTAGTGAGACAGATGAACACTGACTGAAGATTAATTTTGTTTCATTCTAGTTGGCCTAAAAATTGCTGCTCTGAACATTGAATCGCTACTGTCACTATTCCCATCTGTTTATGAGGTGAGGTCAGTTGTGAAAACTTATGAAGGGAAGAACAAAAGCTTATAAAGGAAGAAAAAAATATTGCAAATGAATAAAAGAAGACATTTCTGATGGCAAGTTGCATAATTTTAAGTTTTAGTTAATAAAAATCCTAAGCCTTTATTCTACTTTTTATTTAAAAATAATGTGCATTTGTACAAGTATAAAAGAAAAAAATTTTAAAAGTGTAAACCCATTCCTAACCCAGTGACCTCTCTAAAAAGCTAAAATTCAGTGTTTTCCCCTAGCCAAGATTTGGTAAGCCTTGAGAAGCTGGAGAAAAAGAACCAGATGTTAGTCAGACTCCTGGTCACCAAAAGAGGTACTAATGTAGAGTTACACTAGCATCCTTGAAATTTTTGAACAAAAAAAAGAAAAAAGTGTAAGGATGGTTTGAAGATATAAGTTTAATTACTCTTAGATTTAATTATTCTTTCAACTTCCAGAAGTGAGGACGAGCATTTTAAGAGAAAGCAATCCTTAAATTAGAGTTGATGATGAACTGTTCATCATGCTAGGAAAAAAAATAAAAAGTTGTATGTTCTTGAAAGATGATAGTAACCCTTATGTTGTCCTGCAGATGATATCTGACAAAATGGGAGGTAAACTCCAGTTACTGCAAATGCAACAGATGCTTTTTTCTGAAGAGGAAAAAACTTTTGCTGAGGATTACACCCTGCAAGAAAGATGTTATGTAGGGTGTTATGTCCCCTTTAGATTCATGTTGTGGTTTGACACAACTGAGCGCCAAGCATTTAAAGTATCAATAAGAAAATATTGAGGAAAACTAGATGGCTGCGAGGCAAAAAACAGGTTCACACTTAAACAGTTGCAGTAATAAGAAAGAAAAAAAGTTTATTACTAACAGAATTAAAAGTTAAAAGATTTAACAAGAAATTAAAACACACACACACCCTCTCCCCTGCTCTCTTCTCAGCACTTTACTCTCTTTTTTTTAACTAGCACAAAAGATAACACAACATAGGATTCTAGTCAGTGTTACAGTTCTTAAAAAAAGGTCTCTTTCTTATGCTTAAGGAAAAAGGGTTTCCTTCTCTTGCTTCACATGGTTTCTCAAACTGCCCCCCAACAACAGATCTGCCCGGAAAGAAACAATCTGCTGTGGTGTAATATATCTCTTCTATGAAAAAAAAAACATCAGTTTTTTCACACTGCCACACATGGGCCATCACATGGGGTAATCAACTTTTTAAGGATGGGTCACTTTGGCCTGAACACAAAGGCTTTTTCTGCTACAAATCTTTAAAAAAAAAAGCTTCTCACTGCTTCTATGTATATCTGGGCATAGGCACTCTCTCTTCACAAACTTCAAGGGCCACACATAAGTCTTCCATCCCCCCATATACTTCAAATAGATTACAGAGACAAACAGTTTGAGATATTACAGTTTCTTACCACCGCATGCAAGAAGGATTTTTAAGCTCCGCGCGAGGAGCGCGGCACCGCCCCTTTTCTCCGCCGCCATTTCAGCTTTGTCTCACATGGCTCACTCTCTCTGACTCTGAAATTCCTATGTTCAAAAATGGTCTTATGCAAGCTTTATGAAGAAAACCTTGCTCTTTTTGTGCTGCTGGCTGCATGGTGGTTCAGCTCGAAGTGTGCTGGCTGCAAAAGGGAGGCTCCTGCCGGCTCCCGCCGGCTCCACGTGGAGAGCGGGGGCGGGGAGGTGA
>JACBWW010000786.1:0-21906 GCA_020086605.1 Lanius collurio | reverse complement strand
ACTCCTTCATATGAAACACCTAAATGTGTGAGAATAGGGAGGAGGCAGAGTACCACGAGGGGCCTCTCCATACACGGTGTAGGAAGACAATTCACATTGTTTGATGCCAGCTCTGCAAGTCATTGCTGAAGGTCAGGCTTAGCATGCTGGGACCCAAAACCACTTTGGAGATGTGGATTGATAGGATTGTTGCATCCCAGTGTATATTAGAGCATGAGATGATATCTGTTGTTTCAATAAGGAATTTATAGACAAAAGAATTTATAGACAAAAGAATTTATAGACAATGGCAGGAACAGGATCTTGAACCAGGTCTGTAGGTCTTTATTTCTGTAGATCCCTGTCCTTGGTTACAAGCATTCCTCAACATTTTGG
Organism: Lanius collurio; assembly: GCA_020086605.1. Classification (NCBI taxonomy): domain Eukaryota; kingdom Metazoa; phylum Chordata; class Aves; order Passeriformes; family Laniidae; genus Lanius; species Lanius collurio. Next base: position 21,531 of record JACBWW010000786.1, on the reverse strand, counting down.
CTCTACAATATGCAGGAAGAGCTGTTTCTTCATCCAGGCTGTGATGGACAGACCTAGTCAGAAGGACTATAACTACAACAGTTTATGAGATATAATAAAATAATTTAAAATTCTTAAGAAGAGAAGATCAAGGATTTGTTCCACTACCCTTAACCAATTTATTGATATTAAATCATATTAAGTCACTGTTATTTTCTTGTATTTGGCATTTTCTTGTAGACATTGATGCTGATCTGTTTTGGCCTCCTGCCAAATGTGAGTCATTGATTCTAAACTCCATCTCCCTCATAAAAAATGAAGTGAGATAATTATATTTAAGAGCATTGTATAGAAAAAAAATGTAGCTGTAACTTACTTCTATGTTCAGGTGTAGAGCAAAACCACAGCTTTAAATAGACATATCGTGTGAGGTGTTTGACCAGAACATGGATAAATAATATTTTCATATATGTTTCACATATATGGGACATAAAGACAGTACAGGGATCTCAGTAACCTTGAAGTTACTGAGTGAAACCTAAGTGAGAAATTTGTATACATTTCATATTTTATTAAATATTTATTTTTAATAATGCAGGTAACATCTTCATGTCACGTAACTATGAAGTCTTGTGTTAGAGGGAAGCAAATCAAGAAAAAGCCCACTGAACTTAGACCAAATCACAGTTGTAAGAACAGAAGTGTGCTTGCATGTTTATATACACCAACATCATTAATTCCTTCACTGAGTTTTTTGTAGGGGCAGTATTGGGTCTTGCAGTCCCCAGGTGATGTATTGACTCTTCAGAAGTTAATCAGCAAGTTGGATATATTCTGCATGATTTATAATTCAATATACTTTGGACTTACCATTGTAAAATAGTGTGACTTGGACTAGTATTCAGAATACATTCAGAAAACATGAAGATAATACAATTAGAGTTTTAAAGTTGGCTTCATGATGAAAGTATACATATTAATTAAACTCATTAAAAATGGAGGAAATCTCATAAGAGGGCCAGGTCATCTTAATTTTTCTCATTAGAATACAGTAAATAGGTCACACAGTCAAACAGTGTCAATACTGATAAATATATTCTGCAACTGCACTGCTCATTTTAAAACTAGATTGGTGAAAAATGATCTAAGACGGTTTTAGCTGCCTATTGTTAGGTAATTAAATTCAAACACCTTGTCCTATCACTTTTAAGTAATATGATTAATATGTTCAAATTAAATAAAACCCTATCTCCTAGTTGTCTCATTCACATCCTTATCTGTTTGCACCATATGGTTCTGTAAAACCATCAGACCAATTAAAAACATAACAAAACACCTTGAAAATTTTCTTGTATCTTTCCCTACAAAATGTAGTCTTAGTATAACAAAATTACCTGTTGAAAAAAAGAAAAAAATTACTTATAAATTTAAAAATTGCTTTTCTTGAAATTCTATGTATTACATGATTAAAACAAGAATATGAACAGAGTAGAAATTTTAGAAAAAACTGTAAGAAAATAAATTAAAATGGCATATATTTTACATTTAAGGGTTTGAAAAAGAAAAAATAGTATTCTGAACTTAAATACAGATAATTTTAGTCCTTATGAAACTTCTTGAAAGACTGAAACCTAGTTTTCAGTTTTGGGGTTTTTTTTATTTTGGTTTGGTTTGACTTTTTAAATGAAAAACGTCCATGGATATCCTGCATCTTTGAAAACAGATCACTGACTCTGTAAGTCATGCCTATAATTATTATTTTCTGAACTTTGTTCATATCATGAATCAAAACAGAAGGTCTATTACCCACCTATTTTTCTTTTTATTTCATTCACAGTACACAACTTCACTTTTAGATAATACAAAGAAAATTTATGGTATTTTATGTACAGATGAACCGAACTTTTCCCTATTCCTGTATTTGTATTGTAATTCCTAAAACTGCTCTATCTTTATATGTGCCTATGAGTGGAAATAAGTTGAAAATAAAGATGTCTTCTTAATTTTTTCTTAAAATATGTTCCATTTTCAAAAATTGTTTTTGAAGTATCTGTTTTAAATTTTAATTGGTGATTTATTTCATTTGCTCCTAATTTGCTGCCTGCTTTCTGATGGGTTTCCTGGTTGCATTTCAATCTAGTCTTGTATACAAATATTTAAAAACTATCATTTACTATCATTGTGCAAGCACACTACAGTTACCTGATTTCAGGATGCATAAATGTAGCTGAAAGAATCACAAAATCTTGCAGAAGAAGCTGCTAAACAATCAAGTATTTTTAGAAAAAAAATCACTAGAAATATATCTGTAGTATGCACAAAAGAATTCTGGGCAATTTATTCATAACATAACAGATTTTTAGATATCCCAGCTCAGCTGTAGGAAAGAAACAATTTTCCAAAATGCTAATAGTGGAGTTGCAGAACAGGCCTGAAAGATCACCTGGTCCCACCCTCATTGCCATGGGCAGGGACGCCTTCCACAGGACCAGCTTGCTCAAAGCACCTGTTCAAACCTGGCCTTGAACACTTCCAGATGTTTCATGCACTGGAACTGCACAGTATACCAAATAAGAAAAAGATAACCATGTCTATTAAAGTGAAAGCAAAACTAGGAAAGCAGATGTCAACACAGTCACTTGTCCTAGGTTGCAGTGTATTCTATCCCCATCCTCATGAGCTGCTGAATCCAGATGGGGCAGTGTTTCCTTGCCTCCTCCCTCCAGACTATCTGCTGTTAATGAGCCCAGCCAACTCCTTGCCTCATGACTCATCCCATTGTGAGATGCTCCACCCAGAAGGAGGAACCAAGCATTCCATCCTGGATATAATCTGAGATTCCAAACACCACAGACACCTTTCCACTGGATTCCCAGAGGACAGGAGCTACAGACCTACCACTGGACCTTCTGAGGAAGAGCAGCCCCTTTCTCCAGGATCACTGCTTCAACAGAACCACATCCATCACTTCAGGAGGACTGCAGCCACCATTTTATCAGACTGCTACTGCCACCCTGACTGACAGGGTGTCAGGTTGTATCCTGACTCTGTCAGTTTAACCCAGTGTTTTCTGCCTTTAATTTTTTTTTAAATTTCCCTATTAAATTGTTATTATTAAACAAACCCACTGGTTTGTTTTCAAACTAGTACACCACTTCTTGGAAACCTGCCACTTCTTTAGCTAACAAATTCAGTTTGGTTCAGATGTCTTACATACAACTTGAAAAGTAATCTTATCATCTTTTTTAACTAGAATCCCAAGCCCACTGCAACCAAAAACATGTTTTAACAGATTAGATGAAAAAATATCTGGAAGCAAACCCTCCAAGGGCTGATGATCACTATGGCCAACCTATTTCTGGCCATTCCTCAATGTTTTAAATCATTCTGCATGCAGAGCCCGGAAATCCAAAATGATATATATGCTCAGAGGATTCATCTGCATTTTACGTAGTCTGAACAAATACCAGTAGGGGACCTTACTAAAATGCCAAGTGAGACAAATTTTTATTGTTTCCAGTGACATCCCTCCCAGGCTGTAATATTCTTTACCAGCTTCTAAGTGGCAAAGTGTTCTTCCCTGCAGTCCCTCTAAAAGGCAAACTTCTCTCCAAAATTGTAAAAATTGAATAAATCTCTCAGCCTCTTCCATCTGGCTAAATTCTGCTCAATCAGTATAAAGAAGGGAAAAATCCTGACAGGATTGTCAAGTTGGCCTTAAACCAAGTCAGGCTAGGTCGTCAGAACTGAATGATTAGTGAAACTATTTGTGGGGGAAATTTATGCTGTTGTATAAATATTTATATGCTAATACCAGAATGACCAACACTGTCCAAAGGGGACTAATCCCATTGCCAACTCTTTGTGTTATGGGGACAACGGAGCTGTCTGCTTTGACCAGGTCTTAATTTTTCCATTTTTTTAGGGAGTTTTCTCTGACATTTCTATACAATAGCGTCTTAGAATTATTTGAAGGTGGCAGAAGAGTAATGCTTTGCAAAGTCTAACCTGAAAAAAGAGAAAGGTATTGCAAAGACGAGTCTGTGCACTAGATGGATGGAAATTTGGCACCAATATCAAAGACAGAATCTTGAAAAAGATTGTTTTTCCAACAACAAAGATGTCACATTTTTAAGTTGGCCTAAAAATAAAAGTTGTCCCGTCTTCCACTTCTTTTTGAGCTGAAAATGCAAATCCTCATCACTTAGATGGGTGCCTTTATCACAAGACTCTTCCTTGTCTCACAGACTGAGTAAATGCTGATCCAGACAGCAATAAGACCCCTACCAAATTCACAGCTTCATTTATGTAGGCACACATCTGAGCAGCAGGTGTGTAAGCAATCTCCCATAACCCTAAAGTATGATGCTCAAAAATCATTCAACAGAAGACCAAAGCTTGTTTTCTAGTTGAGGAGCAGATACCTTCAGAAGCAGCTGTTTACCAAAACAACTGCTACTTTGTTTATTCAAGAGATGGCCAATGATGCTGTGTTGAGTATGGGATAGAAAATGAGAAAAAACCATGTTTTTTTAATAACTTTAAAAAGCCCCTATTTTTTTTTTAACTGTTTTTCTGAAAGCCAGCTACTCCATCCAATTTAATCAGTGTTTTCTGTATCATTTCCAGAGCTGTCAATCCCTGACCCTCATTTTTTTAATATACAGTGATAGGCTGGTCTCAGCTAAGGCTTACTAATTTTTCCAGAAAATCACATCCAATTTTAGTGAATCAACTGACAGATTAAAGTAACACACTTAATATAAAACCAGAAAACTTTATCTTGTGATCAGAATATAGGTATCATATTAATCTTGTACTTTGGATTTTAGCATAACTTCTAGTGTTTCTGGAAAATATAATATACTTGGAGGACATCTGATATATTAAATCAAAATCTTTTGTCATTTAAATCTATGAATACTAAGAAACCTACACTAGAATTTGACCATGTTATTTATCAAGATATTAGAGGAAGATAAATTCACTTCTGGGGCCTATTGCAATCGAAGAAATTCTTCCTTTATTGTATAGATTTTCTTGCACAGAATTTAACTTTTCAAGGTACTTTTCTAAACTTTAAAATTGAACAACCCTTCTCAAGGTAATGGTAATGCAATCAAGAGTAACAGTAAGAAAATAAATGGCTTATAAAGAATTGAATTTTCATTTTATGTCTAAATTCCACCACATACAGATAATTTGCATCTCAGTCATATCAGTCTAAGATATCAACATCACAGCTAACACAAATACACTGAGAGACTGCATGGATTTATAAATATAAATAGACAATTCCAGTACTAATCCACTGGATCATATAACATCCTTAATCAAAGCATTTGGCATGAGAACATAATATATAAAAGAACCTGTAACACCTTTCAAGAAAAAATAAAAATTAGAGCATGATACAATTGAATACCCTTTGAGACAGATATTTTTAACGATTCAGTCTTGACACTGATGAAATCCAGGATGAACTCCAAAGTTCTGTCTTTCCTCATTTGTTCACCATGCAGCACTATTTACCATCAATGGAGGAAGCTAATGAAAGCATCAAAATAGCACAAGTATATTAGTCTGAACAGCTATCATATGGACCCATAAAGTCTGTTTTATCTTATGAAAAGCTTCTGCTATTTAATAAGATTTAGCCTCTTACTTTTAATCTGATATTGCTGGAGCAAGAAAAGACCTGTCCCTGTTCTGGCTTGTTGCCAGTGTTGTCATGGATACACAAGCATGGTCCATCACTTCCACCAGTACATGAACAAGATTCTCAAAGAGTGCTTGGAAGGATTTACTAGGTCTGTGGCATTGTTAGCTGCACACATCTTTAAATAAGCAAATGCTTTTTAGCTTTAGAATAATATTCAGGGCTGTATTGCACATGCATATGTAGTATCACAGAATCATGGAATAGTCAGGGTTGGAATGGACATATCTTCCATTAGAAAAATCAAAAGGCAGGTATTATGCTGCAAAACTTTACTTTCATGACGTTTTAAACCTTTATCTTTTCTTTTTCAGAAGACATTTGTAAATTACACAAAGGATCATTTGCTAATGTAGTAGGCAACTTGATATGGTCGCTTGCTAACTGCTTAAACAAATGAGTAACATCATTACATACATGAGAAATAAAATGCAATTTGTCCCTTTATTAGAAAAAAAGGTCATTTTAATGTGACACCCTGGTGTTTGGTTGTATTGTCAAAGTCTTTACTGAAACAAAGTCCTCTCTCAACACAGACTACAAAGATGAAATTCAGTCTTACCAGCACACATATCAACAGCTGCAAAATGCTTGACTTGATTCTAACAAATGAACATCTTATGTGAACGAATAGATGTAGATTAAAAGCCCTAAGTTTCTGTTTCAAGAAGTAAAAGCACAGATAATTAGGAATGCTCTATTTAGTACTTTTTTTTCCCCTCTGCTCTATGACTTCATTACCAGTGTTCAAAAAACATGCACTGAACTCATCAGTTGTCCTTGGCTGGAGAAGTCATAAACTGCTAGACATATTCTTTTATTTTTGGAGCTCAAAGGTGTTTGATTTCAGTAAGGGTTAGAGAACACCTCAAGGATCTGGGCCACAGCACCTTTACCTTCATAGGTATGTGTCTGCTGAGTTCAGGACTGTCCAACACCTCCACCAAGGATGGGCACCAAGTTTCTAGCAAACAGACTTCTTCTCAGCATATGAAATTTGATTTCCACAAATACTTTTCCATTGCCGCTCAACAGTTACAGCATTTACTGAAAGCAAGGAGGGGTAGGACATGAGCCCAGTGAAAGTAAATTGCTATGGTGAATGGCATATGGTTTGTGGTTCTGGGTGTTAGTTTTTATTGGTTGCCTTTTGTTACTGAAGAGATGGCGTCTCAAGTCCCACGTCTTGTATGTGACAGCCGTATGAGCTCCTAGGGGCATGGGCGTGTTTCCTTTTCTTGGAAAGCACATAGAACACTGGGATGCTCGGGGAAGTAAATAAAAAATTATAACAAATAGTGCTATTTTTCTCTTATCAGTAATCCTTGAATATGAGAGAAGTCACATTGCAGTTACACCTATAAGGATTACCAATGCAAGTAAAAGCTCTGGGATCATACTCAGCTATTGCAGGTCATGAGTCTGAAAAATACAAATATCTTGGGTTGCTAATCCATGCATTTAAAGACTTGAAACTCCATTTAAGGCAAAAGAAAAAAAAAGAAATATATTGATGAAGGCAGTCAGAGTGTGCTTGCAGAAAAAACAGCAGCAAATATTGATTTGCTAATTTCTTCCCTAATTAAAGCTGAAATCACTATGTTTTTTTTAAAAGGGAAAGAAAAGAGCTGAAGAAAAAATATCACTATGCTTTCTAAAAGAGAACAAAGCATATCATATACCTCACAAATCAATATTTTTTTAGGTAATAGATTACTTTTTTCAGGCCTAAACACTGGTAAGATTTCCATCCTTTGCAAAATAACACTACAGGTAAGCAGGCACCACTCCTTCTCCCTCTGTCTGCATGTACAGTCTGCAAAGCTGTGCTTCAAACCATGTACCCAGTGTTGAGAGAGTTAATTTAAATTTGATAACAAATGGCTCTGCTTTTGCAATGAATGTAGCCTGGCAACTTCAACTAAGAACCCTTCATAGGGCCTCAATTATGTATGCAGCCTCTTTGAGAAATATTTTCACACATCTGACCCAAGGCCTGTGATGCTGTTGCCATGATATAAAACTGTACATAGGCAATGGTTTATTTCTGTACAACCTCCTTTTTCTCTACTCCTCCACCCAAGGCACACACATAAAAAGACCACACAAAATTGCTTATTCTGAACTAGTATTTTGCATTTCTTTCATGGTCTCATCCACTACCATCTGAATACAAATTTAACACATCTTATTTTTGTATCAACATTTAACCTTCATGCTCAGGTTTTATTTTTTTAGGTATTTCCAGCCACTCTGCCTTGCTGCCCTGATCAAAACTGCCATGTGAAACCAGAGAGACAAAAAATGGTTTAAGCACCCACACCATTTAATTTTATTTTTTCCTTCTCTCCCCCAAAATGGCTGCTTTTGTCTGTGTGCATAGCAAATGTCCCTCTGTTATTGTACAGCCAATTTGATGTGTCAAGTATTCATATGCTAATGATGGTACAGTGTCTCACTTTTTCACAGATAAATTGCAAGACTTGGTACAGACAGTGAAACACAAGAACAAACAGCTTTTATTTCAGATGTGATAAATTACTTTCTGCGTGTTTACTGATTAAATATATGTGGTTTATCTAACATAGTGAAGGATTACATCTGTGTCCTGGATTGGGACATGAAAACATCTGTATAATTATGTTTTTCCACAGTCAATCTCTAAATGCAAGGAAGTTCTGAATTAAACCCTTGAGTCCAGATGAACACCCTTAATTTAATTAGCCACTGGCAGATATCTGTGCCACCCTACTGAAGTCCATTTTAAGGCAGTGCACCCTGGCCCAGCCAAGGGACAAGAGTGAGGTCAGCTGCAAATAAATGACATGCCTAGGAGCTGTGTATGTTGGGATTTTTCCTTGTCTAGGAGCTCTGTGTGTTGGGAGGTGGAAGGTAAAATGTCAATTCCAGCTACATGTTCACAACATCAGGTCACTGAACACATACAATAAGAATTTAGGCAATGTGGAATGTAAGATCCTCTTTTGTGGCATCAGATCATTTAACCATGTCACCCTGTGAATTTATGGCATAATTTTAACCAAAGACTAACTCTATATTGGATAATTACTTTTAAATACAAAAGAATGTGATACCCTACTAATGTATAACAAAGAACTGTTTGCTGGAAGTTTGTGCAGAAAAATTGATTTTAAAAATACATGAACTTTCTTATTTTAAATATGGCTCATTAGGATTGCACTGATTTTGGGGATCAGGTACTTCATAAGGGAAGTTGCGAGTAAGGAGAGGAGTTGGTTGGTGTGGTAACTGAAGAGGAAATTGAAGATGTTTCATGTCATACTTCAGGCAAAAGCATGAAAACTGCAAAAGTTACAAGAGAAATGAGGATGAAAGCCTTTGCTGACCAGTTGGCATGTCAGCCACTCCTGTTCTGCTTCATAGTAACGTGAACATCATCCTCACAAAAGATCTGTGCTCAGGTAGAATCCCCAAAATTAAATGTATATTTGTGCAGAGATGTTCCCAAAGGTACATTCAGCCCTCCAGAAGTACAGACTCTCAGAGTAAGCTCTCCTGTTCTGCTTGCCCACAACTGTACATTTTATAAACACTTTGGTGTCACTGATGTCCTACATGTGTTTTCCAAAAAGAGCCATTTTTTACGACTTCCCTTTACAAAACAATTGTGCTGGTGTACCAGGAAGTCAAACTGAAAAACTAATTAACCAGATCACCCATAATCTCCTCTGAGAAATTTTACAGGTGTCTGAAACCACAATGGTCAGAGCACGAAAGAAATGTCACAATGTCAAGACCCCTCTTCTTCTGACAAGAAACTGAAAAGGACATTTGCAATTTTGGTGTCTGACAATGCTTCCACAGTAGTAGCCACAGAGCTGATCTACACTGTTCTCAGAGGGCTCATTTTTTCAACCCAAACTCTTGAAGATTAGTGTATAACTGCTTATTAAAGAGCCTGGTTCTGCAAACACTTCTGCACTTGCTTGACTTTGAGTATGTGAGTGATTCTATTGGGGTGAACTGTAGGTGACTAATTCTAGAAGCAGTAAGATTGCCACCATCTCAAGACTAGTATGAGAACAAGAATCAAGATAGTTACACATTCTAGTTTTTTTGGGCAGCTGATTTTGCAGTTATAGTGGGGAGGAGAGGTTGAGGAATACAAAGTCATGTAAAAACACAGCAAAATGGGAAAATGTTCAACACACAAAAATTGCTCTGTGAAAAAAAAGAAAATTCACAGAATATGGAACAGTCAAGATATTTTTCCTTAAGTGTGGAGTAGAAAAATTCAATTAAAATAACATTTTCTCTAACATGACAATTTTTAAAATTCAAACCATGAGAAAAATTACATTTTCTTTTTAATAAGATAATTTCTTCCACACCTCAGCTAAAAAAAATGCTTTCAGAGGCAAATAAATGTGCAGAGTAAGAGTCCTTTAAATATCAGATACAACTACTAAGAATATGCATTTGGAAGTAACAAAATCTACAGTGCTGTGTTGCAGCTGTGTGCAATGAGTTTCTATTTTTAGAATAGTTACAGAATGATCAGGAAAATGTGCAACACAATTCTTCTAAAATGAGCAAAGAATTGAATGTTAGAACTGTAGTTCTAAGAATGTTGGGAGATGTCTTGGGGTTTCTGCATCCCTGTTAGGAAGGGAGGAAAACTGCAGTGGGGTTACCAAGAGTGTGGGCCTTCTTCTGCAACACAGAGAAGATGCTCCAAGGAAGCAGAGGAGTAAAACTGGGATTTACCCCACTGTGATTTGATGCCCACTCCACAGCTTCGGGGTAACTTCTCCTTACAGAAGCCTCATTGAAGATATTTTCTGTGCCCTAGTCTTGAAGCTACAAGAGAGGTGAATTCAAATTCATAACAACTGTAATTATAAAAGGTTAATCTCCTCACAGCTGTTTTCATGATACATGGAATTAAAGTTTACTTAGAAATGTTTAAGATATGTTTAAGAAATATTAGATAGTGGGTGCTAATTAGACAAAAGATGACAAGCAGGTCAAAGAGAAAAAGGTGCACACAAGATTACACCTAGAGTAATTTTGAGAAATTTTTTGTCTCAAGCCTGACCACAGACATTTTATAAGCAGCCTTTTTTTTTTTTCCCAGATGAAATGCCATAGTCAATTAAGTTGTTGACTAAGGAGAGGAAGTGATGGACTCATATCTGCCCACCTGGAGGATGCACAAAGGACCCACTGGGAGGTGGAGGTGCAGGTGCTGAGATTCCATGGAAATGGCGCATTTGTGAGAAGAGAAACACAAGGGGCTCAAGTGCTAGTGAGGTCCTCTTCCAGGGTCTGTGGGAGTAGCAACACACAATAAGATGTCAGGGAATCATATGTGACAAAAATATTTCAGATCAACTGCCTCCTAAACTCACCCCAGTCCAAAAGTGGAAGTCATGGAGGACCTTGGAAGAATATATAAATAATTTTTGTGACCCAAAATTTTGTGTCTCTTTCCCATAGGATAATCCACTTTCCTGGGCTGGTTTTCTCCCTCAAATTTCAGATATTACACAAAATTCCAAAACTATATTACTACCTCAATTGCAACTGCAACTGAGATTACAAGTATGTTTACTATTATTGACTGATAAATTCCCAAAGCTTAAGTCTGGGACCACTGTGACCTTCTGCATCACAAGTCGCTACATTTCATCTGTTCTCTTCTGCAATCAGCTCAAGGGCCCCTCTCTTTGACTAAACTCCTAGTTGTGTTTTGCTGAAGCACATCTTCCAAAAGTCACCTAGTCTTCATCTCAGAGATGGAGATACTACAGCCTACCTTGGTAATTTGTCTGATTGATCAGCCTTCCTGGCAACAAATGATATCTAATGTCTCATTTTAATCTGTTTAACTTCAGTTTGCAGTCATTGGTCATTGGTCCATCCTATGCCTTTCTCTGCTGGGTTATAGAGCCTTTAAGCACCCAGCCTGTTTTTTTGCAAGGAGATAGTTACACATTCTAGTCAAGATCCTACTCAATCACTCAATTTGTCATTTGATAAACTGAGCAGATGGAGTCTTTAAAAATTTCATTTTAAAGCATTATCTTTTGTATAAAAATATTTTTTAGAGCTCTTTTCTATTCCAGTTCTGACTTTGCAACTTCTTATAAATGTATCCCCCAATTAAACTCCATTTACATGGTTTAACCTTATATGATGCTGTAGCTGCCTTTTCCTTGTCACAGAACTGCTGCATATCAGTATGACACTGAGATCTTCTGCTCAATTACTACTGCCTAGTGTCTGGTCCCATATTTTGTACACAATGCAACTTTCATCTGTATTAAAGCATCAGAACAGACCGCTCTTATTAAGTGAAGCAGAGTGCTTTATTTGATTCCTCATCAGTGTTTATGATGTTACCAGTAATTTTGGAGCTGAATTTAGTGGATGAAAATGTTGACAAGTACACTTCTTTTTCCTTTCAGGTTCTAGAAGAAAATCCCTATTTTCATGTTCCTTTTTTTTAACAACCACCAATCCCTATTTTCATATTCCAGTTTTTTAACAATCACCCACTAGCCATTTACCATTTATTCATTTGGGGTTGTTAGTGGAGGCAAGAACAGTTTAATAGCACTATTTTTTTTCAGAAATTAGGTCTGCTTGAAAAAAATTAATTTCCCTAATCACCTGTGAGCTGTTCTTTAATTCCCTATTGACAGGTTCCTAGAGCAAATATTTTCATCATTGGCTCAAGTTATTTGGGTAGAACCCCTTGCCCATTCTGAATGTTGGCCCTGTTGCCCACAGTCTTCCAGCATTTCATTAATATAAATAAATCAATGGTAACATCAGTGAGTGCTCTCACCTGCTAAGTCTTTTATGACTCTTGGGTTAAAGTTATTCTGGCCTACTGACAGATGTTGTTTAATGTCTATTAATTGACTGGAAAATACTTATTAACCTCATTAAAAGATATTCTTATATAATTAAAATGTCCTTACTGTTTCCAAATGGAGAAATTATTTTGTCTGTTTCTAGGGTACTTGTCTACTAATAGGCTTATCACAAGTCTTCACTAATAGATTCCAGTGTTTATATGATGTTTCATTCCCCGTGTACTTAAAAAAAACCAAGCAGGTCTATGTCAGTCTTTTTTCATTCCATTTATCTGTTTCTTTATTTCTGTCAAGAAACTACAAATCTCTTTTTGATGTCTTAAACTTTTCAGTGACCTACACAAAAATTCTCTTTCATATTTATTGCAATTAATTTTCTTTGTTTACCCACTTTAACATATGTTTAATTGTTTTTTATGATGTATTCACTTTTCTTCTTAGTGTCCAAAAATAGGGTTGCCTGCTCTTCTTGTATAATCAGAATTTTTTGCTGTCTTATAGGTTCTGTGTAAATATAGACCATTTAACTTCCATCTACATCTTTAAATAAACATTCTTCTCCAACATATCCTTACATTTTTGTCTACTCCTCAGACTTTCAATTGGAAAACATGATGTATATGTTGTATTTTGACTCAAACTTTTCCTCCTTTTATTCACACTAAATGGAATCAAGTCAAAATCACAGATTCTTTGGCAGCAACCAGCTTGTAATGACTATATCTTTCTCCTATTCATAACACTAAGATCTAAAGTAAGCCTATTTATTATTGTATGCTTTATCTTTGGAGACTGGGAATTACTAATTTTAATTTTTAGCAGAACTGTTGATAAGCTGCTGAAGCATTTATTTTATGTGGCCCATGGCAAGTTGTAAAGACACCTACATATTTTTCACAGTCAAGTTTTCTATTTATCGCTTTTACAAGTTATTGTCCTTGTTACAGAGGAAGGCAGCAGAGTTTAGCACGGTGTGGGTGTGACCAGGTTTTTTTATTCTGGGCACCACTGGTTTCAGCATGAAAAGCTGGTGCGTTGGAACCACATGGCCACTATCTTGCCTGGCTTGTTCCAGTGGAGGGACTATCACCTCTAACCCTGCCATACTGGTCCTTTTGCCACCCACTGGAAAGGCTGCACAACCCCTATTCAGGCCACCTAGCTTTATTTGTTCCTGCTTTCCATTGGGCTGGGCAGGAAATGTTAGCCGTGGGAGCTGGCCTCACCGTGTTGCCTTTGTCTGGAGACCATGGAGGTGCAATTTATGGGAAGTGTTCATCAGCTTGGGTTTTTTTGTTTCCAGTGGTGAATATCCCTTTTTGGGTAAAACATCTTCTATTTTTCATAATTTTGCTATTAATAGTGATGTTGTTACCATGCTTTAGTAAATTGTTTATTGCCTTCTGCTTTAGTAAATTGTTCTTTCAAACCCATGGCCTTTTTCTTCTTGTCGCTCCCTTACTGGAAGGGGCAGGGAAAGAGACTGGCTTATTTGGAGTTTAGTTCCCAGCTGGTGTAAAAGAAGAAGAGTTATAAATGGATTTTTAAACTCTTGCTGGAACTTTTAATTTTATTAAGATGCAAGCATTAGCAGTAATGCTTACAGTAAAAGCAGTAACCAGTGATAGGAATGCCATGGATAATATCTTCTTCTGGAAGTGGTAACGAATCAGCTCTACTTGTTAGTTAAAAATTAAAATAGAAAATGCTAGAAAATATTTTAAAATCATCAAACTTTAGTCAAAACTTCAAGTTGCTGTTACATAACAATATGGAATGCCATAAATTATTTTTTTCCATTTTCTTATGTTAAATGGAATGAATAGCTTCAATTTTTCTTTTTTTCCACTTATGACTTCTTGTTATCTATTAAAATACAATTTCACACTACCCATAATTTTGAGCTTTCAGTTCTGCATTTTCAAATTCCTTCTTCACTGCAATTGACCCCTAATTTAAAAACATGCCAGTATGTGCTTGTTATAAATGAAATGTCAATTTAGTCGAATTAATAATTTGCGCAAGCCAAATTATTAATATAAAAATAAATAAAATTTATTTTAATCAAATTGACAATCAAAATCAGCCACTATAAAAGAAAGCAGGGCCAAGCCTAGGTTCTTGACTCTGGGTGACACATACACAGCTCTGACCACCAGCAGTTCAGAGAGGTAAGTGCACACCTTGGAGATGTTTGAGTCCAGTTTTTATACTGTTTTTCTTGCTCTTGGCTATGAAATCCATTGTCCTTTTCATTCTTGATGATACTCAGGTCCGGTGCTCAGTGGTACATTTAGATGTTGATGTGTCCAAGGATTCTCTTTGTATTCTAGTTGATGGTTTCCAGTAACTCATCCTAGTATATGATGATCTTTCCGGGAAATCCTTGTATGATGACAATGAGGTATCTTGAGTAATAAGTCCATTCATCAACAATGTCCAGGGAGCAGCAGATCCTATCTCTTGCTTCTTTCAGATGGAAAAAGATCTTTGTTGGGTAAGGTGAAATCATGGGTCAGAGGTCATCTCTTGAGCTTGCCTGCACTTCTTATGTTAATTAGTACCTTCCTTGAGCAAGATGTCATGAGACTTGCCAAGGTGTACTCTGAACACAACTTAAGTTTAAACATATATACAATTTACAAGATATAGTTTATATTTTTAGATCTCACATTAATAACTTATTACATTTATAGTGTTTTAATTTCTTATGAATTTTGACCCATCTACAACACGCTTTATTTGCAAATATGGTAGTTATGCTGTACTCCAAATTTTTTTATCTCTTAACATTCAAGGATATATTTATTTGGGTTGTCTTTTAAAAGGAATAGTTTAATATAGTGTATTGAACCTGAAACAGTGACTATGAGGTATCTTGTGTCTCCCATATTTTGATCTGTTTGATCTCCCATAATTTACTAATGTTTATCAAAACCAAGCAAAACATTCTGTATTCATATAGCAACACTCTGTCCTCAGTGACACCACTTCCATTACAAGTAAGGTCTCAATTAAAAGGAAACAAATTGAGAGCAATATGTGCCAAGTGACAGTTAACTGATTGCAGCCTTTAGGCCTTTATTTGTCTCCTTTCAAAAAAGTGCAGGTTCTGACTGTTAATTACAAAACATGAGAAACTTACCTGGAGGTAAAACTTTCCACTCATTGCTAAATACAAAAAAGGAAAAACACAATAAAAAGATATGGTGTTGGATGGCCTTAGAGATTCTTTCAGCTGAATACAGATTTTATAACCCATATACCTCATAAAACAAGAACCAAAGTTTTCAGCTGAATTCAGACATAATAATGCCACATGGGATAAGAAATGAAAGATAGGATGTTAGAATGGGAAATTAGAAATGCTGAACTTCTGGGTGTCCCCAGGAGAAATCATTCTCCTTGAAATGTAACCACTGTTAAAACATCTCCCCCACTGCCCTTTAGCATCTAAAGATGCTACCTGAATAATAGGTAAGCTCTATTAGATTACTTGTATTCACCTTTAATTTTGTAAACTACGATCTCTGACACACTTTCAAATTAAAATAACAAAAAAGAAAGTGAATTATGCTCCTGAAGGCCAGATATGAAAGGGGAAAACTCATGATTCTAAACTTTTAAGATTGCTTTTTCCTTTGCTAGATCAGCAGCAAATACTGCTTCTTAGTATTTCACTAGAATGTAAAACCATCTGTGTCATGTTCATAAATTACTGGCAATATGGCTAGCTTGGTGTTTCCTAGTGAAAATATAAACAATCTTAAGTCACTTCCCTTCATTTCTTCTAAAGAGTATTTACTCTATTTGGCTTTAGACAATTAGTTTGGATGCTTTAAATCAACCCATAGATATTTAACTCTATTCATTCACTATAGAATCAAAATACTGCCATAGAAGATGTGTTGATTTATGTCTGAAACTTATGAGGTATGTGGACTTTTCTCCAGACTTCTGCCTCTTTTTTTCCTTTTTTTGTAGATTTAAATCCAAAATTCAGATGACCACAACAACCAGGATATGTAGTACTTGCCTGAGATACAGACCTCAATAAGGATCTGGAGCCTGACCCTAAGGGGTGGGTGGACCTTGTCTACTTTAACAGTTAGGTTGATTTGGAACCCATTCCAAATCCGTCTCACAACCCACAGTGGATTTTTAGTACTCTAGCCATTTCAAGCATGCCTCCACTGGAAAGGCTTGTGGTATGCAGCTGCTGTAGCCCACTAGGAAGCTGTTGTCTCCAAGGGAACCGTTTGGTGAGACTCAAAATAATTAGAGTTTCGTTTTCTGTTTGGACTTGCAATGCAGCTGTTGGAAGAATGGTAGCACAACTGAGCTAAAATTGAGACTGGCTATCAGTGCCTGTTTTGCAAGCACTTTTATTATAAATGGTAATAGGTTGCTTTTCAACCAACTATTATTGTTATTGGAGATGAGCTAGTAAAAATGTGTATGTAGATGTTCATATGGAAACTTGATATTCCTTTTCTTAATTACTGTAACTGAAACTATATTTTTGTGTGTGGCTAATTTAGCTCATTAATTATTCTTAAAACATGTTTTACTGTGTTTCCATAATGTTGGTTCTATTAAAAGAGAAAATAACCTCCCTGCGCCATGATTTCCAATTTTATCTTCTTTTGCTTAGCAGCTATTGCTGATGTTGGAGTACAAATGTGTCCTAGGAAGGCACTGTTAGAGATCATCTTCAAATAAATGAAATTTGGGACTGTGAAAGGTATATCTTGCAACAGCAGATGCACCTGCCAGGTCACTCCTCAGCAAAGTCCTCATCTATTTGTATTTACTCAAATACAGGTAACAGTTTTGTGCAAGATGTCTCAATATTTGCTGTGTATGAAAGGCTTTTGCCAAATATGTCTGTTCTGTCATATTATCAAGTTGCTTTCCTCTCAGCCAAAAATGATATTTCCAACTTAAATGTCATGTAGCTAAGAGTCTCATCCTGGGAGGAAGCAGACACTGCAATGTGCAATTAATACTGTTGACATAAAAAGGCCATAATTAAGCAACAAAGTCAGAATTCCATTAAAATTATTGCAGAACCTCACTCTTTTTATAGTTGTGTTGTGACAATTCTGGTATAGGAAATATATCCAATACAATGTAAGTATGTAATTTTATTTTGTAAAGACTAATTTTGAGGAGGAAAAGAAAGACTTTTTTTTCCCCAAGTCTTCTCCTAAGATTCATCTTATGATATTTCCTGCATTGTATTCATACCTGAGTTTTATGATTTCTGTGTCTAGATCAGGTTTTTTTTTCTTGTTTGTGAGTGGCAATGGAAGGCCAAAAGGTGTGTATTTTGAAATACTTGCTTTTCTCTGTGCTGACAAGTGGAGTCTTTAGCAGACTGCAGTTTAACATAAATTTCATGAGCCAAATTGTCCGAGCAGGGTGGTTTGAATCTAGCCTAATCTAAGCTAAAGCATCTCACATAGCTTCATTTTTTTTCACAGAAAATCTTCATGCTTATAAGCAGAGTCAATGTACAATAAGCTGCAAAAAAACATGGTTAGTATTAATCTCTGAGCATCACTCACAGCATCACTGAGGGTATTAAAATATTTATGAAGTGGAGGTCATTGTTCATCTATTTACAATTTTCTGACCCAAATTGTTTCCAGACACCGGAATGCTGTAGAGGGAGGAGAAGGAATGAAAGAATGAAAATAATGTCATTTTGCTCTATTTATCTTGATCTGCAGTTATTTTTCTTGTATATACACTGTGTATGCTTTCCTACCTATAGAATATCAACTCCTCTGGAAATTCTGGATGGAAAAATAGTTTCCCATTTTTGTTAAGTTCTCATGTAGTGACATTAAATTTAATAGGTCTGGAGCTGAGTCCAAAGCATTCAGGAGCTGTGGAGGCACCAGAAAGGTAGATAGAGAAAATCCTTTCTAGCAACAGCTCCATTACATATTTCGCCCTCACTATGTAGAAAGTTCAGTCTTTCCAGAGAATGGAGAAAAGTACATAAAGTGCAGCGATTCCACACTGGATACTTGCACAAGAAAAATAAAGAGGAGACTTTCAGCACCATCATCCTTGTTATGATCCACTTCCAAGATAAAGGATAAACAAGCAAAAAAAGGCAATTAGTAAGTTTCACAGAAAGTGTGTGTATCTTTTTAATGTTATTTCTTCAGATTTAATGTGTTTTCAGAAAACCACATGATTTTAGTTCTTCATGTATATATAAAGTTGCATGTTTCTCTTTAAAAAAATCCTTTTGAAATTGAATCTTCCTTTTCATTGGAAATCTCAATTCTGCTGCTCACTATGCAATTGTCATGATTAAGTGACAGAAGGAATTATCTGAAAAAATTGAGTGATTCTTTGCTTCTGCTGACAGCACTCCTTTGGTATAGAAAATCGAGATTTTATCTTTCTGAAAAAATCACATTTTTCTAACACTGAAAGTCTAGAAATGGAGCTCCTGAGTCTACTTTGACTAAATGCTTGTATTATGCAATCATGGGTTAGATTTTATGTGCTAAGCTTCTCTGCAGTTACATTTCCTTTTTCCTTTAATCCTTTCCTTACCCAGGTGGTGTACATATGATATTAAATTAATATAGCAAATTATGTTGCCATCTCTGCTATTTTGTATATCTATGTCAAAAAAACCCCTAATGCATCACAATGCTAAGAAAAGACCTGTCCCTGAAAAAACTGTGTTTCTCCAAAAAAGTTCTCCTGACCCCTGGCATTTTGTGAGGATGCACTATTCCTTTTAGGTGTTATTTGACAAAGGAATTAAAAATATGTTATACCTTTGTAGGGCAAAAGAGATAACTCTTTCTTTCCAAGAAAATTCATAGTTATTCCGGATTTCTTGTTTCATACTTCACAATTCTCTGGTAGAAGTACCCCTCGTGTTGCCGGATTGAATTTCAGGGATTTGTTTACTTACCTGTGTAATGAGATCACTTTGCTCCCTGACCTCAGAGGAATCGAAACACTGCTTCCTGAAGTGAGAGGACAGATGTGCTGGGGATGGGGACCTCATGCATTCCTCAGACTTTTGGACTGCATCTGGAGCTAAATGTCCCTTATAGTTTTCTTCAGTGTGGCCAAGTGATGTTAACTGTCTCCTGTAACCTGACACTACTGTAAGTGCAATTATCCCATGGGAGTAGGATTTATCCCCTGGTCTGTATATGGCCAGGGAATGCAAGGTGATCTCTGTGTAGCACTTCTTCTGTGGTTTAGCTGAAGATTACAATCCACATAGGTCCTATCTGTATAAATTTTAACTAAGAGCCTGGTTTGTGACCTGTCTTGACTCCCATGATTTGGCTGGCTTTGGACAATATTTCAGGCACTATTAAAAGAAGTGCAATGCTGGAAATGATTGTATGAAAATAAGAACTTTGGTGATTACCAGAAAAGACAACCCTGTTTTTATTTTTTAAAAATTGGGTTTCTAGTCTTTATGGCTGCAAGGAAAAGCTGGATAATGTGACCCAGATACAATCTAATAACTTGAACTCTAGGTAGAAAATAAATTAAATTACATTTTAAATTCTAAATTAATCTTTAAAATAAGATTCAATATCAAGGAATTAAGGGGGAACAAATTCCTGAATTTCAAAATATCCACTGGGCAGCCTGGCCCGGTGGGGCCCGGAGGCTCCGAGCCCGCTCCCACCTCCCTCAGGCGGGCTGGAACAAGAAGAACTCCCGCCTTTCTGTGCGGCTTAAATGTGTAAATTGTAAGACACGTTATTGGCCTAAAAATCTGTCTATCAACTCAGATTCAACCCACTACATGAGGTGAGGATCAGTCCACACCAGAGGATGGGACTGTGCCTACCACCCCATGGCAGTCGATTCCAGGTTTATTGCACACCCCTCCAGGTGAAGAAAAACTGAGTCCTGCGCTCTGGTGCCAAAGGAATGGAGATAAATGCATTTCCTACTTCAACAGTTTCTTGTCTCAACCCAAGTACTTTTGCTTACAATTGCTCTGTCCTGCCCCATGCTTTCATGAAAATACAGTGGGTACTCTGAGGTAAACACATAGTTTATCCCCGTAGGTTGAAAACAGAATTTCAGCCTCTAGATTTCGAAGCATCTCCTCTTTGTCCTCCCTCAGGGGTTTCAGCTTTCCTTCTCCACTGATTTTGGGGTCTCCATAGTGGTTTATATGCCTTCGCGTTTCCTCTTTCCTCTGGCTCAGGAGAGGATTTATGGTTCCTGGAAGAATCTTACAGCACTAAAAGAGTTAAATCTCACCCAGGCAGCTGGAATCGCTTATTGCTGTTGGTAACATGATCTTTGCTGGATGGCAGCTCTGGCCTGGCGTGGGTGGGCGTGGCTATGCTGCCAGGCCACCTGCACGAAGCAAAACTGGGGGGGAAGGTTGGCCCCACTGGCCGTCGATGGAACAGGGTGGCAGTGGTGGGGGAAGCCAGCTGTCTCCCGGTTGGGCCAGGCTGAGCAGGGCCCAGAACAGCCCCAGCGGGCTGCTGGCCCCCAGTTACCTGTCCCATAGCTGGAAGCTTTTTCTGGCTTGTCCATTCTTAAATGTGGGTCACAGAAGCATGTTGAGGAAGCTGTAATCACCCCCTGCAAAAAATCACTTCTGTGGGTAAATCACGATGGTAGGCAACCAGAAAGTTCTCAAGCTTTCATGTCCAGACGCAGCTCAGCCTTCTATGAAATTAGGATCTTCTGCCCCCAGACTGCATTCTGCCTGGGTATTGCATAAAGATAATGCTTCCTCTGCTGATGGTGGATTTGAACTGAAGGTTGAGCCTGACAGTGTGTAGGTGAAAGGGGTCTGACCATTCATTCTGCTGCACTGGTGCACAATCTGTGAAGCTTATGCAAGCAGAGAACAGCAAAGACTTAAAGCTGACGGGAAGGGGAAATAAAAAGGAAACAAAAGCCTAAATGTATTGGTTGTTAAAGAAAACATGGTGTTTA